>MCFE01000085.1:0-178075 GCA_002104905.1 Basidiobolus meristosporus CBS 931.73
AACTGAACCAAAGGGGCAACTAAGCACAGAATCTCACAATTGTCAGAGAGTGGCAGAAATATTGGCAGATTATTAGCAAGAAGATTCTGGTCTAAGATTGGTTTTGTTGTAAGAGTCTTGGAGATATTAGAAGTGATTGGGAGAACAAGTAGATTGTATGGTTTTCACTAATGATATATTGAATGTAAAAGTAGTTTTTATACTTTAACATGGACTTGGCATTAAAAGCACATATAATAGGTTAAGGAAGGCCCCAAGAGCAAGTGTGCAAAGTTTGGGGCTGTTTGGATAACTTTGAGAATTTTCATGTTCTGAGTACCTGGTACTCTAGTGAAAATATTTTAAGTAAATCCCAACAAGGAATTTGGTCAGTATTCCCCAGGATTTGTAGGTGATGATTTAAGTGAATAAGTTAGGTAAATATTTAGGTGGATTTAGCATCTTTTACAACAGGTTTTTGGCATAGCTGGGTTTGGTTATAAATGTTGTAAGAGTCTTGGAGATATTGGAAGTGATTTGGAGAACAAGTAGATTATGTGGTTTTCACTTAATGATTTATTGAATGTAAAAGTAGTATTTATACTTTTACCTGGTCGTGGCATTACAAACACATAGAATAGGTTATGGAAGGTCCCAAGAACATGTGTGCAAAGTTTGGGGCTGTTCGGACAACTTTGAGAATTTTCATATTCTGGGTACCTGGCATTTTGGTGAAAATATTCTAAGTAAATCCCAAAAAGGAATTTAGTCAGTATTCTCTAGGATTTGAAGGTGATGATCTAAGTTACTAAGTTAGGTGAATATTTAGGTGGAAATATGAATTTTTACAACACTCCCACTCAGCTAAATGTTCATACTGACTAGTCCTAATTTTGACCTAAGATATTCAAACTTGTCTCTAGCTAATGGTTTGGTAAATATGTCTGCAATCATTTCATCTGTACAACAGTAAACTAAGCTAACTAAGTTATTCTCTATAGCTTCACGTATGAAATGATGTCTAATATCTATGTGCTTGGCTCTAGCATGAAAAGTTGGATTTCTACCTAATTGTATACATCCTTGATTATCTTGAAATAAAGTAACAGGCGTTTTTTGACATAGGCCTAAATCTGTTAAGAGTTTTCTTAACCACATTGCTTCTTTTGTAGCTTCACAGGCTGCCATATACTCTGCCTCTGTAGTAGAAAGTGCTACGGTTGGTTGCTTTCTTGAATTCCATGAAATTGCTCCTTTACAGTAAAGAAAGGTATATCCTGTGGTGGATCTTCTGTCTTCCAAATTTCGTCCCCAATCAGCATCAGAGTATCCCACAAGATCTTGTTCTGAGTCCTTATAAGTGTATCTTAAGCAGATATCAGCAGTTCCTTTTAGGTATCTAAAAATCCGCTTAACTGCTGCAATATGATCAGATCCATAGTTCTGATTATGTTGGCTGACAACTCCCACTGAATATGAGATATCTGGACGTGTTCCAAGCATCATATACATCAGACTGCCGACCACAGATTGATAAGGAAAGTCAGGGCTTTCAGATGGCACCAAGCTCTCTTGATTTGGTTGAGTTTTGACCAAGTTAAGGTTTGTCTCCATTGGGGTAGCTGCCGGTTTACAGTCTTCCATTTTGTACTTCTTTAGTATATCTTGAATATACTTGGATTGACTTAGGGTGATGGTCTGGGTACTTCTGTCTATGGAGAACTTAATCCCTAAGTAGTAACTGAGTTCTCCTAGATTGGACATCTTGAACTCCTTAGATAAGTTGGATTTAGTCTCTTCCAATGTTTCTAGGTTATTGGCGGCTATAATAAGATCATCCACATATAGAGCTAATAGAACTGGATTTGCTCTATCTGGCTTATAGTATATACTATAGTCAGCATTACTCCTTTTGAAACTCAAAGATTCCAAATAAGAATCTATCTTGCAATTCCAGGCTCTTGGTGATTGTTTGAGACCATATAGTGACTTTTTAAGCTTGCAGACCAAATGGGGGTTATTTTGGTCAACAAACCCATCAGGCTGGTCCATATACACATTCTCATCAAGTTCTCCATTCAAAAATGCAGTTTTTACATCCATTTGATGAATAAAAAACTTATATTTGGCTGCAATAGCCAATATTAATCTGATGGAATTAAACTTGGCTACCAGTGCAAAGGTCTCAGTATAGTCAAGTCCTTTTGTTTGAGAGTATCCTTTGGCTACAAGTCTTGCTTTGTATCTTTCAATTGTACCATCAGCCTTGTATTTTGTCTTGAAGACCCATCTGCATCCAATTGATTTTTGGTTGATTGGTAATTTGACTAAGTTTGTACCCTCATTGATATAGTAATTTGGGCTATTTCTTGTCCAATTGGATCTCTGGGCATTTGATACCGGAATGATCACTTCTGGGATATTCCTGGGCACTGATTCTGGCTGAGCCATGGTTGTAGAGTCCTCTGGAGTGAAAAAACTTTCATTGTTTTGCTCTGATTCAATCCTGACAATTGGTGGACTTGAGATCAAATTTTTGTCATCATCTGATGTCATTTTTTGTGAAAATTTTGAATTTTCATCAAGCAACACATCCCTGGACTTGATCATTTTACGCAAATAATCAAAATTGATGTGTCCAAATCTCCTGTGCCAAAGCATTGGTGTTTCTTCATTTAAGTTATTTATATTGGCTTCCAGATATGATGGAATATAAGTCAACTTGTATAGATTCTGATCTCTGATGCCCAAAGCTATATGAGCACCATTATGATCAGTGATCCTGCATCCAGAATTGTCAAAACTGAAACTGAGTCCTTCTGCTGTGGCCTTGCTTACAGAGAGTAGGTTCTTGGCTATTTCTGGTACATAGAGTACTTCTTTAAAGGCCAGTGTATGGCTTCCTTCACTGCTTCTAAGGTTTACTTGGATAGTTCCTTCTCCCACTGCATCAAGTGTTCTATTGTCACCCATGAAAACCTTCTTAATTGGAATTTCTTGATATTGGGTAAAAAGTTCTTTTTGGTGTGTAAAGTGTTGAGAAGCTCCAGAGTCAATATACCACGTCTGAGAATCCTTGTTTGTGGTCATATTTAGTGCAGATATGAATAGTCTATCTTCAGTTGTTGCAGCATTTTGATATTCAGGCGTCTTTTGCTGATAATCTCTTTTTTTGAAACACCGGTCTGATGTGTGTCCTTTCCTTTTGCAGTAGTTGCAAAATAGGTTGCTGTTGCCTTTGTAGGGTCTTGGGTACCTCCTTTGTTGGTTATCATTGCTTATTAAAGCATTTTCTTCTTCCTTCTTGTTGGCGCTTGGTTTTCTTAATTCTTCATCCAGGAGCCTTCCATATACGTAATTTAAGGTCAAATCTTCAGTTCTGGACTCTAGGGCTGATACAAGGCCCTGAGACTCATCTGTCAGGCTATTCAGGATGGTAACTATCACATCCTCATCAGTAGTTGGTACGCCCACAGATTCCATCTCATCTACCAGCAGGGTAATTCTGTTAATCAGATTTTTCATTTCTTCTCCTGGCAGCATCTTTGTAGTAAAGAGTTTTTGTCTCAGATACATTTTCTTGGCAGCTGAACATGACTGGTAGGTGTCTTCTAATGCCTTCCAGGCATTCTTTGCCGTTTTTGCTCTTGAGCATTGAATTAGCAATTTGTCCTTGACATTAAGGCAAATGCAGTTAAAGGCACTTTGTTCTTTCTTCTGGTACTTCAAGGCTTCCTCTCCCACATTTTTAGGAGGGCATTCTTCTCCCATGACAATATCCCAAAGGCCTCTTTCTTGTAGCAGCATCTTCATTGTCACCTTCCACACTTGGTAGTTAGATCCATCCAACTTTTCAGCAGAGGGAAAAATTCCAGTAATAGCAGTAGTAGACATTGCAGAGAGTGACAGCTTGGGGCTCATAACCTGTTGTAAGAGTCTTGGAGATATTGGAAGTGATTTGGAGAACAAGTAGATTATGTGGTTTCAACTTAATGATTTATTGAATGTAAAGTAGTATTTATACTTTTACCTGGTCTTGGCATTACAAACATGTAGAATAGGTTATGGAAGGTCCCAAGAACATGTGTGCCAAGTTTGGGGCTGTTTGGACAACTTTGAGAATTTTCATATTCTGGGTACCTGGCATTTTGGTGAAAATATTCTAAGTAAATCCCGACAAGGAATTTAGTCAGTATTCTCTAGGATTTGAAGGTGATGATCTAAGTGACTAAGTTAGGTGAATATTTAGGTGGAAATACAAACTTTTACAACAATAAAGGCAATGGAGTTGGTTTGCTATGCAGGATAAGCTTGGTGCTCTTTGGAGTGCTAGATATGCTAGGCTAGGGTAGAGATCAGACTGGAATTGGGGAATTCTTAATTTTGCTGAGACACACACTAACCCAAAAGGTTCAGGAAACTTTATTTATACTTTCTGGTTAAGTTGAATTAGAAAGCACCAAGAGTCTGGACTAATTGATATCAACTTGGGTGTTTATGAATGCTTAAGATAATTGCAAATTGCATCATCAATCAGCTGATGTCTCTACAGCTGCTAAGTGGTTGGATAGATCTCCGATGATTAATCACTTATGAAGGCTTGGCAGTTCAGTTGACTATGTAATGACTACATCAAAATTGATCAGGTTTGACAGCTAAAAATAGATTTTGAGAAGGTATAGTTAAACCATGACTGGAATTAGCTATGTTAGGGTTAGGGGAAATCAGCTAGGGCACTAGATTTCCTAACTTGGTAAAATTGGCTATTTTTCTGAATGTCAATGCACAACAAGTCTGACAACTGAATCTAGGAGCTGCATTGTAAGTTCATATCATTTCTGGTGAGATCAGGCATTTCTGGTAATTCTAAGGGCTGCTGGGTGTAGCTTGCAAAATTGCCAGAAACTTTAAGTTCAACCTAAATAGCTTGACTTTCTTTATTTATTTGTATAAGGTACCAAATACTTGCACATAATGCTTGGAGGGCTTTGGACTACTTAAGATTTCTTCATTCTCTGAGTACTCAATATGGATATTAAAAGTAAATCCAATCAAGGTACCTGGGTCAAACTCTCTAAGATTTGTATATTGTTATCCAAGTGACCAAGATAAGCAAATCTTTAGATAAAAATACAAAACTTATATTCCTATATGTAGATTCTGGAGTCAGTCTCTCAGTACTAAACACCAGGGCAAATACAAGACTCAGAGATCTATCTGCAATACTATTCTGGAGGGTAACTTTTACTTCCTGTTCTATAGTGAGTATTCCTATTTGTAATTTATTCTAACAGCAGTGAGTAGCTATCAGCACTAAAATTACATGCATGTAGCAGACTACCTCATGGGGCTGGTGTTTTGATTATCATAGGTAGTATTGAGTTAATACAAAGAACTGGAACCATTGCACAATAATCAAATCCTGTCAATTCAACATAAATGAATTACTATGCTTTGAGGTGTGATTGGTCAGTATTAGCACTGTGGGGCCTTGCAGAGGTCCCAGGAAGTGGCTCAAAGTGACATAATGATGTGTGAATTTAGGGGCAACTGGAATTTACCTGAGGGAACTAGAGGGTTGCATAACATGGAGTTGGCAATCTCCACTGCTGGAAGCATCTTGCATCAGAACTCTAGGGAGTACTGAGTATAGCGCAACTGAAAAGTCTAATACTTGTAGTGTTATCAGTTTGTTACAATATTATCTTTTTAAATAAATAGGATGATACTCTTGAGCAACCTTTTGGCTTATATTGCTATTATACAGGCTCTACAAAGCATTGAATAGTTGCAGGATAAGCTTCAAACTACAATAAATTGATATTGCTTCATTTTGCCTGGAAAATGATTATTAAGACATGCAAATATCCCACAACTAGGCACTGATTTATTTTCTTCAGAGTAACTTAAGTGGTGGTATAGACATAGTGGGAGTAGGTCAGACCTGAAATCATTTGGTCTCTAACATCTAAAGCAATACAAGTAGTACTTGGACTAGTAACCTATCATCTAGAATTGTCAAAGCTGAAGCTGGGTGCTGTGTGGTAGTCTTGCCTACAAAAGATAGTTTCTTGCTATTACAGGCACATTGAACATTTCTTAGAAGGAAATGCCTGTTTCCCATATTGTCTATTCCATTTGCACAGATCTCCGGACATTTGCTTCAAGTGCTCTCTAGCTTACCAAGCTTGGGAAACTCTTCATAATATGCCAAAAGTTATAATAGATCTATACAGTTTCAAGTGACCCTGAAAACAATATATGACATTTGAGAATGCTGATTTGTAGTGGTTAAGGGTAAACATGGCTGTATGTATTGTCACTGCACCCAAGTACTCACTGGATCTGGTTAGTTATTTTACAGTCTTCAGAACTCAAAGAGTTATGCACAAATTTCAGGTGATGTTTTTGTTGTAAACATTTGCAATTCCATCTAGATATTAACCTAACTTAGTCACTTAGATCATTACCTACAAATCCTAGTGAATACTGGCAAAATTCCTTGTCAGGATTGACAAAATATTTGATACCCAGACAATGAGAATTCTCACAGTTGTCCAAACAGCCCCACACTTTGCACACATGCTTTTGAGACTTTTCTAATCCTACTATATATGTTTGTTGTGCCAAGACAATGTAAAAGTATGAATACTACTTTTACATTCAATAAATCATCTAGTGAAAACCACACAACCTGCTTCTTTTCCTAATCACTTTGAATAGTTCCAAGACTCTTACAACAGTTTTACCTAGGTATTTCCACCAACCCACCACACACTCAGAACATGATAAATCTTGAGGTTGCCCAAACAGCCCCAAACTTTGACATAGGCTCTTAGGATCTTACTAAGCATATTTTTTATGATTGTTTTGCCAAGTCTATGCAAAAGCGCTAATATGACTCAATTACTCAACTAAGCATTATGTGAGAGCCCTGTAATCTATTTACTTGGCCAATCACTTCCAAGATCTCCAAACTCTCACAATGCTGATAAGCATTGTTTTTTTCTGGTAGCTGTGAAATTTCTAAACTCATATATCTTGGCCTCATTTTGCCAATTTCTTAAACATATATCATATGAGTGTATTTTGCAGTTGCAATAGCTACATGAAGGATATTGCTTTCTTTAAGTAGGCCTGGGTATATTTCTGGCTTTGTGGGAGGTTTGCATTTATTGGAGGTAAATTGGACAACTGATTTATGTGGCTTAACTTAAAATATAGTTGATGAGAAGGTAGTCTCACTAGCTTTAAATGGTAAAGGTCAAAAAAGTCTCTATTCAATATGCTTGGGATGGTTTTTAATGCATGTATTCAAAGTTTGGGCTATTGGGACAACCTTGAGACTTTGTATCCCATGTACCTGGGTTTTGGCCAAATATGCTGAGCAAATGTTAAAAAGTAGTATGACCATGATTCCTGAGTAAATGTAGAATGTGAATCTAGTGATCAAGTTAAGAGAATCTTCTAATCTTGTTACACAGCTTCAAAATGCTGATGATTATCACAGAATACTCATTGATAGCTTCTTCCTCCTAAATAAGGTCTACCATTATCTTATTGAGCCATGAGCCTTATGCAGTAGTTTTTGCAATGCACCTTATAGTCACCTATCTTAGCCACTTAGATCTTTACCTACAAATATTAGAGAACTCTGACTAAACTCCTTGCTGGATTTACTTGAGTACTTTTACCAAGAAGCTGTTGTAACAGTTCTGGAGATATTGGAGGCAATTGGGAGAGCAAGTGGACTATGTGGCTTTCACCTAATGATTCATTAGACTTGTTCTGTTGGATAGTGCCACATTGAGCCATTAGTGCCAAATGATGCCATAGTGTGCCCAAGAGGCCAAGTGAGCCTATACTTGGCCACAGAGTGAGAAACATAGATCTGCATCTTCATGCAAAGCAGCCCATGTGTTTCACCTATGATGCAGGAGAAAATCCATTTTGTGATGTTTTTTTTGTGGATCAATATTGTGCAGTATGTGTAAGAGCACTAAAGGATTGAAGATATACATCTGGTACTCAATACCCATGGCACTCTGGATCTAGCTCCTGTGGCTTGTAACATGTCACAAAAATGCATGGCACTATCTTGGTCCACTGGCACTATCTGACACTATAAGTACTTTGTACTGATCTTACTTTAGGGCTAATATTTAAATATAGTGCCAGATAGTGCCAGTGGACCAAGATAGTGCCATGCATTTTTGTGACATGTTACAAGCCACAGGAGCTAGATCCAGAGTGCCAAGGGTATTGAGTACTAGATGCATATCTTCAATCCTTTTGTGCACTTGCACATCCTGTACAACATTTACCTAAAAAAAAGGTCAAAAAATGGATTTTCTCCATCACAATGAGTGAAACACAGGGGCTGCTTTGCATGAAGATGCAGAGCTGTGCTGCACACTCTGTGGCAAGTGTAGGCTCACTTGACCTCCCTGGCACACTATGGCATCATTTGGCACTCATAGCTCAATGTGGCACTATCCAACAGAACAAGTCTATTGAGTGAGAAAGTTGTGTTTATACTTTACATGCATTTGGTACCTGCCTAAACATATTTTTCATGCTTGTTTTGCCATGATCAGGTAAAAGTTGCATATATATTCATATAGTACTAGCAATGCAAACCTATAAAATTTGCTTATCCTAAGAAACTAGTACAACAGGGCCAGCATAATACCACTGTAATAACAGCTTAACTTCCAAATATCTCAAAATTCATAAAACTTGATATCTTAGGTGCTAAATACTTAGCAGACAAGCAATCATATTTTTGTGAGGAGACTAGGGTAAATGTTGTAAGCTTTGAAATACACTCAAGTGTTCACCAAGCTTACTCACTTGGATCATAACTCACTAATTGTACATAATACTGCCCATACTCCATGTTGGGATTTACTTCGGTAACTTTTACCAAGATACATGTGGGTCTACTTCACAGAGAAAAAGGAAGAAGCTCTGTCCAAGCTCAGAAAGCTTAATGCCATGGTGGAGAGAGAAATTGGTGAAAAAATCCAAAAAATACACTCAGGCAATGATGGATGATGTACCTCAAAACTCCTCATCCACTTCTGCAAGATTCATTGGATAAAGCAAGAGACTACTGTACCATACTCCCCACAGCAAAATGGAGTAGCAGAATGTGCAAACAGATCAATAACTGATACAACAAGATCTCTGATCCATGGTCAAAAATATCCTTTGATTTATGGGTGGAATCAGTTGCCACAGCTGTATACCTTAAAAATAGGAGTTATAACAGAATACATGGG
The DNA here is from genome assembly GCA_002104905.1 of Basidiobolus meristosporus CBS 931.73. Taxonomy (NCBI): domain Eukaryota; kingdom Fungi; phylum Basidiobolomycota; class Basidiobolomycetes; order Basidiobolales; family Basidiobolaceae; genus Basidiobolus; species Basidiobolus meristosporus. Next base: position 9,264 of record MCFE01000085.1, read on the forward strand.
AATAAAGTTCTCCATAGACCAAAGTACCCAGACCATCACCCTAAGCTAGTCTAAGTATATTCAAGATATATTAAAAGGAGTACTAAATAGTGCTGTAAAAAAATCTGTAATTTCACCCAAGTAATTGCCTAACTTAGTCACTTAGATCATTACCTTCATATCCCAGAGAATACTGACAAAATTCCTTGTTGGGATTCACTTAGAATATTTTCACCAAAATATCAGGTACCCAGAGGATGAAAATTCTTGAAGTTGTCCAATCAGCCCCAAACTTTGCACACATGTTCTTGGGACCTTCCTTAACCTATTCTATGGGTTTGTTATGCCAAGACCATGTAAAGTATAAATACTACTTTTACATTCAATAAATCATTAAGTGAAAACCACATAATCTACTTGTCCTCCCAATCACTTCCAATATCTCCAAGACTCTTACAACAGGTTATGGGCCCCCAGCTGTCACTATCTGCAATGTCTACTACTGCTATTACTGGAATTTTTCCCTCTGCTGAAATGCTGGACGGATCTAACTACCTAGTGTGGAAGGTGAAGATGAAGATGCTGCTACAAGAAAGAGGCCTTTGGGATATTGTCATGGGTGAAGAATGCCCTCCTAACAACGTAGGAGAGGAAGCCTTAAAGTACCAGAAGAAAGAACAAAGTGCCTTTAACTGCATTTGCCTTAATGTCAAGGACAAATTGCTAATTCAATGCTCAAGAGCAAAAACAGCAAAGAATGCCTGGAAGGCATTAGAAGACACCTACCAGTCATGTTCAGCTGCTAAGAAAGTGTATCTGAGATGAAAATTCTTTACTGCAAAGATGCAGCCAGGAGACAAAATGAAAAATCTAATTAACAGAATTACCCTGCTGGTAGATGAGATAGAATCTGTGGGCATATCAACTACTGATGAGAATGTGATAGTTACCATCCTGAATAGTCTGACAGACAAGTTTCAGGGCCTTTATCAGCCCTAGAGTCCAGAGCTGAAGATTTGACCTTAAATTACATATTTGGGAAGCTCCTGGATGAAGAATTAAGAAAATCAAGCACCAATAAGAAGGAAGAAGAAAATGCTTTAACAAGCAATGATAACAAGCAAAGGAGGTACCCAAGACCCTTCAAAGGCAACAGCAACCTGTCTTGCAACTACTGCAAAAGGAAAGGACACACACCAGACTGGTGTCTAAAAAGGAGAGATATTCAGCAAATGAGGCCTGAATATGGAAATACTGCAACAACTGAAGATAGACTATTCATATCTGCACTAAATATGACCACAAACAAGGATTCTCAGACATGGCACATTGACTCTGGAGCATTTCAACACCTTACACACCAAAAAGAACTTTTTACCCAATATCAAGAAATTTCAACTATGAAGGTTTTCATGGGCAACAATAGAGCACTTGATGCAGTGGGAGAAAGAACCATCCAAGTAAACCTTAGAAGCAGTGAAGGGAGCTTTACACTGACCTTCAAAGAAGTACTCTATGTACCAGAAATAGCCAAGAATCTACTATCTGTAAGCAAGGCCACAGCGGAAGGACTCAGTTTCAGTTTTGACAAATCTGGATACAAGATCACTGATCAAAATGGTGCCCATATTGCTTTGGGTATTGGAGATCAGAATCTATGCAAGTTGACTTATATTCCATCATATTTGGAAGCCAATATAATTAACTTAAATGAAGAAACACCAATGCTTTGGCACTGGAGATTTGGGCACAACAATTTTGCGCAAAATGATCAAAGATCAGCTAATTTCTGGAGTAAAAATTGATCCCCCACCTAGTTTGGAGCACTGTGAAGCCTGCATATATGGGAAACAAGCCAGACAGCTGCTCAAGAGCTCTGAGTTAATCAAAACTAAGAAAAAATTAGATCTAATTCACTCAGATCTGTGTGGACCTATGCAAAATTTATCCTTGGGTGGGGTGAAGTATTTAATCACTTTTATTGATGATTATACAAGATACACGTGAGTTTACTTCATGGAGAGAAAGGAAGAAGCTCTGTCTAAGCTCAGGGAGTTTAAAGCCATAGTGGAGAGAGAAACTGGTGAAAAAATCAAGAAAATACGCTATGACAATGGTGGAGAATATACCTCAAAACTCTTCTTCCACGTCTGCAAAATTCATGGGATAAAGCAAGAGACTACTGTACCATACTCCCCACAGCAAAATGGAGTAGCAGAATGTGCAAACAGATCAATAATTGATGTGGCAAGATCTATGGTCCACAATCAAAAATTACCCTATGATTTTTGGGCAGAATCAGTTGCTTCAGCTGTGCACCTTAATAATAGGGGTTATAACAGAATACTTTGTGAATCTACTCCATTTGAAGCATGGTATGGATACAGACCAACTGCAGAACATCTAAGAATATTGGGGTATTTAGCATATGCTTAGACACTACCCGGAAATTGTTGTAAGAGTCTTGGAGATATTGGAAGTGATTTGGAGAACAAGTAGATTATGTGGTTTTCACTTAATGATTTATTGAATGTAAAAGTAGTATTTATACTTTTACATGGTCTTGGCATTACAAACACGTAGAATAGGTTAAGGAAGGTCCCAAGAACATGTGTGCAAAGTTTGGGGCTGTTTGGACAACTTTGAGAATTTTCATGTTCTGGGTACCTGGTATTTTGGTGAAAATATTCTAAGTAAATCCCGACAAGGAATTTGGTCAGTATTCTCTAGGATTTGAAGGTGATGATCTAAGTGACTAAGTTAGGTGAATATTTAGGTGGAAAATACGAATTTTTACAACACTCCCACTCAGCTAAATGTTCATACTGACTAGTCCTAATTTTGACCTAAGATATTCAAACTTGTCTCTAGCTAATGGTTTGGTAAATATGTCTGCAATCATTTCATCTGTAGGACAGTAAACTAAGCTAACTAAGTTATTCTCTATAGCTTCACGTATGAAATGATGTCTAATATCTATGTGCTTGGTTCTAGCATGAAAAGTTGGATTTCTACCTAATTGTATACATCCTTGATTATCTTGAAATAAAGTAATAGGCGTTTTTTGACATAGGCCTAAATCTGTAAAGAGCTTTCTTAACCACATTGCTTCTTTTGTAGCTTCACAGGCTGCCATATACTCTGCCTCTGTAGTAGAAAGTGCTACGGTTGGTTGCTTTCTTGAATTCCATGAAATGGCTCCTTTACAGTAAAGAAAGGTATATCCTGTGGTGGATCTTCTGTCTTCTAAATTTCGTCCCCAATCAGCATCAGAGTATCCCACAAGATCCTGTTCTGAATCCTTATAAGTGTATCTTAAGCAGATATCAGCAGTTCCTTTTAGGTATCTAAAAATCCGCTTAACTGCTGCAATATGATCAGATCCATAATTCTGATTATGTTGGCTGACAACTCCCACTGAATATGAGATATCTGGACGTGTTCCAAGCATGATATACATCAGACTGCCGACCATAGATTGATAAGGAAAGTCAGGGCTTTCAGATGGCACCAAGCTCTCTTGATTTGGTTGAGTTTTGACCAAGTTAAGGTTTGTCTCCATTGGGGTAGCTGCCGGTTTGCAGTCTTCCATTTTGTACTTCATTAGTATATCTTGAATATACTTGGATTGGCTTAGGGTAATAGTCTGGGTACTTCTGTCTATGGAGAACTTAATCCCTAAGTAGTAACTAAGTTCTCCTAGATCGGACATCTTGAACTCCTTAGATAGGCTGGATTTAGTCTCTTCCAATGTTTCTAGGTTATTGGCGGCTATAATAAGATCATCCACATATAGAGCTAATAGAACTGGATTTGCTCTATCTGGCTTATAGTATATACTATAGTCAGCATTACTCCTTTTGAAACTCAAAGATTCCAAATAAGAATCTATCTTGCAATTCCAGGCTCTCGGTGATTGTTTGAGACCATATAGTGACTTTTTAAGCTTGCAGACCAAATGGGGGTTATCTTGGTCCACAAACCCATCAGGCTGGTCCATATACACGTCCTCATCAAGTTCTCCATTCAAAAATGCAGTTTTTACATCCATTTGATGAATAAAAAACTTATATTTGGCTGCAATAGCCAATATTAATCTGATGGAATTAAACTTGGCTACCGGTGCAAAGGTCTCAGTATAGTCAAGTCCTTTTGTTTGAGAGTATCCTTTGGCTACAAGTCTTGCTTTGTATCTTTCAATTGTACCATCAGCCTTGTATTTTGTCTTGAAGACCCATCTGCATCCAATTGATTTTCGGTTGATTGGTAATTTGACTAAGTCCCAAGTTTGATTTTCCATCAGTGCCTGATATTCCTCAGTCATTGCAGATCTCCAAAACTTCGTCTGAGGGCTATTTAGGGCCTCTTTTACAGTCTGGGGTTCATCAATATGGACTGAATAGGCATAGGCTAAGTTTGTACCCTCATTGATATAGTAATTTGGGCTATTTCTTGTCCGATTGGATCTCCGGGCATTTGATACTGGAATGATCACTTCTGGGATATTCCTGGGCACTGATTCTGGCTGAACCACGGTTGTAGAGTCCTCTGGAGTGAAAAAATTTTCATTGTTTTGCTCTGATTCAATCCTGACAATTGGTGGACTTGAGATCAAATTTTCGTCATCATCTGATGTCATTTTTTGTGAAAATTTTGAATTTTCATCAAACAACACATCCCTGGACTTGATCAGCTTCTTTGCTTCGGTATTGTAGAGTCTGTATGCCTTACTCTCATTGCAGTAGCCCAAAAATATGCATTTTACACTTTTTGGCTCAAATTTTGACTGATTTCCGGCCAGTTTTTTGGCATATGCTGTACACCCAAATATTCTTAGATGTTCTGCACTTGGTCTGTATCCATACCATGCTTCAAATGGAGTAGAATCACGAAGTATTCTGTTATAACTCCTATTTTTAAGATATACAGCAGTGGCAACTGATTCCGCCCAAAAATCATAGGATAATTTTTGATCATGGATCATAGATCTTGCCATATCAATTATTGATCTGTTAGCTCGTTCTGCTACTCCATTTTGCTGTGGGGAGTATGGTACAGTAGTCTCTTGCTTTATCCCATGAATTTTGCAGAAGTGGATGAAGAGTTTTGAGGTATATTCTCCACCATTGTCAGAGCGTATTTTCTTGATTTTTTCACCAGTTTCTCTCTCCACCATGGCTTTGAACTCCCTGAGCTTAGACAGAGCTTCTTCCTTTCTCTCCATGAAGTAGACCCATGTGTATCTTGTATAATCATCAATAAAAGTGATTAAATACTTCATCCCGCCTAAGGATAAATTTTGCATAGGTCCACACAGATCTGAGTGAATTAGATCTAATTTTTTCTTAGTTTTGATTAACCCAGAGCTCTTGAACGGTTGTCTGGCTTGTTTCCCATATATGCAGGCTTCACAGTGCTCCAAATTAGCTGGGGGATCAATTTTCACTCCAGAAATTAGCTGATCTTTGATCATTTTACGCAAATAATCAAAATTGATGTGTCCAAATCTCCTGTGCCAAAGCATTGGTGTTTCTTCATTTAAGTTACTTATATTGGCTTCCAGATATGATGGAATATAAGTCAACTTGTATAGGTTCTGATCTCTGATGCCCGAAGCAATATGAGCACCATTTTGATCAGTGATCCTGCATCCAGAATTGTCAAAACTGAAACTGAGTCCTTCTGCTGTGGCCTTGCTTACAGAGAGTAGGTTCTTGGCTATTTCTGGTACATAGAGTACTTCTTTAAAGGTCAGTGTATGGCTTCCTTCACTGCTTCTAAGGTTTACTTGGATAGTTCCTTCTCCCACTGCATCAAGTGTTCTATCGTCACCCATGAAAACCTTCTTAATTGGAATTTCTTGATATTGGGTAAAAAGTTCTTTTTGGTGTGTAAAGTGTTGAGAAGCTCCAGAGTCAATATACCACGTCTGAGAATCCTTGTTTGTGGTCATATTTAGTGCAGATATGAATAGTCTATCTTCAGTTGTTGCAGCATTTCCATATTCAGGCTTCTTTTGCTGATAATCTCTCTTTTTGAAACATCGGTCTGATGTGTGTCCTTTCCTTTTGCAGTAGTTGCAAAATAGGTTGCTGTTGCCTTTGTAGGGTCTTGGGTACCTCCTTTGTTGGTTATCATTGCTTATTAAAGCATTTTCTTCTTCCTTCTTATTGGCGCTTGATTTTCTTAATTCTTCATCCAGGAGCCTTCCATATACGTAATTTAAGGTCAAATCTTCAGTTCTGGACTCTAGGGCTGATACAAGGCCCTGAAACTCGTCTGTCAGGCTATTCAGGATGGTAACTATCACATCCTCATCAGTAGTTGGTACGCCCACAGATTCCATCTCATCTACCAGCAGGGTAATTCTGTTAATTAGATTTTTCATTTCTTCTCCTGGCAGCATCTTTGTAGTAAAGAATTTTCTTCTCAGATACATTTTCTTGGCAGCTGAACATGACTGGTAGGTGTCTTCTAATGCCTTCCAGGCATTCTTTGCCGTTTTTGCTCTTGAGCATTGAATTAGCAATTTGTCCTTGACATTAAGGCAAATGCAGTTAAAGGCACTTTGTTCTTTCTTCTGGTACTTTAAGGCTTCCTCTCCCACGTTTTTAGGAGGGCATTCTTCTCCCATGACAATATCCCAAAGGCCTCTTTCTTGCAGCAGCATCTTCATCTTCACCTTCCACACTTGGTAGTTAGATCCATCCAACTTTTCAGCAGAGGGAAAAATTCCAGTAATAGCAGTAGTAGACATTGCAGAGAGTGACAGCTCGGGGCTCATAACCTGTTGTAAGAGTCTTGGAGATATTGGAAGTGATTTGGAGAACAAGTAGATTATGTGGTTTTCACTTAATGATTTATTGAATGTAAAAGTAGTATTTATACTTTTACATGGTCTTGGCATTACAAACACGTAGAATAGGTTAAGGAAGGTCCCAAGAACATGTGTGCAAAGTTTGGGGCTGTTTGGACAACTTTGAGAATTTTCATGTTCTGGGTACCTGGTATTTTGGTGAAAATATTCTAAGTAAATCCCGACAAGGAATTTGGTCAGTATTCTCTAGGATTTGAAGGTGATGATCTAAGTGACTAAGTTAGGTGAATATTTAGGTGGAAAATACGAATTTTTACAACAGAAATCAGTCAAAATTTGAGCCAAATAGTGTAAAATGCATATTTTTGGGCTACTGCTATGAGAGTAAAGCATACAGACTCTACAGTACCAAAGCAAAGAAGCCAATCAAGTTCAGGGATGTGTTGTTTGATCAAAATTCAAAATTTTCACAAATAATGACATCAGATGATGACAAAAATTTGATCTCAAGTCCACCAATTGTCAGGATTGAATCAGAGCAAAACAATGAGAATTATTCACTCCAGAGGACTCTACAACCATGATTCAGCCAGAATCAGTGCCCAGGAATATCCCAGAAGTGATCATTCCAGTGTCAAATGCCCGGAGATCCAATCAGACAAGAAATAGCCCAATTTACTGTATCAATGAGGGTAAAACCTAGCATATGCCTATTCAGTTCATGTTGATGTACCCCAGACTGTAAAAGAGGCCCTAAATAGCCCTCAGATGAAGTTTTGGAGATTTGTAATGACTGAGGAATATCAGGCCCTGATGGAAAATCAAACTTGGGACTTGGTCAAATTACTAATCAACCAAAAATCAATTGGATGCCGATGGGTCTTCAAGACAAGATACAAGGCTGATGGTACAATTGCAAGATACAAAGCAAGACTTGTGGCCAAAGGATACCCTCAAACAAAAGGACTTGACTATACTGAGACCTTTGCACTGGTAGCCAAGTTCAATTCCATTAGATTAATATTGGCTATTACAGCCAAATATAAGGTTTTTAATCATCAAATGGATGTAAAAACTGCATTTTTGAATGGAGAACTTGATGAGGATGTGTATACAGACCAGCCTGATGGGTTTGCTGACCAAGATAGCCCCTATTTGGTCTGTAAGCTTAAAAAGTCACTATATGGTCTCAAACAGTCCCCAAGAGCCTGGAATTGCAAGATAGATTCTTATTTGGAATCTTTGAGTTACAAAAGGAGTAATGCTGATTAAAGTATATACTATAAGCCAGATAGAGCAAATCCAGTTTTATTAGCTCTATATATTGATGCTCTTATTATAGCCGCCAATAACCTAGAAATATTGGAAGAGACTAAATCCAGCCTATCTAAGGAGTTCAAGATGCCCAATCTAGGAAAACTCTGTCACTACTTAGGGATTAAGTTCTCCATAGACAGAAGTAACCAGACTATTACCCTAAGTCAATCCAAGTATATTTTCAGATATACTAAAGAAGTACCAAATGGAAGACTGTAAACTGGCAGCTACCCCAATGGAGACAAACCTTAACTTGATCAACACTCAACCAAATCAAGAAAGCTTGGTGCCATATGAAAGTCCAGAATTCCTTTAGCAGTCTACAGCTGGCTGTCTAATGTGTATCATATTTGGAACAGGTCCAGATATCACATATTCTGTAGGGGTTGTCAGCTAGCACATTCTGAATTATGGATCTGATCATATTGTGGCAGTGAAATGGATTTTTAGATACCTAAAAAGAACTGCTGATATTGGCTTAAGGTACACCTACAAGGATTAAGAACTGGATCTTGTGGGATACTCTGATGCTGATTGGGGACTAAATCTAAAAGATAGAATATCCACCACAGGATACACCTTTCTTTTCTGTAAAGGAGCAATCTTATGGAATTCAAGAAACCAATCAACCATAGCACTTTCAACCACAGAGGCAGAGTCAATGGCAGCCTATGAGGCTACAACTCAAGCAATGTGGCTAACAAAGCTTTCTCAAGACTTGGGCTTATGTCCAATAATGCCTATTACTTGATTTCAAGATCATTAAGGCTATAAGCAATTAGGTAGAAATCTAACTTTTCATGCTAGAACTGAGCACATCAATACTATAAGTCATTTCATATATGAAGCTATAGAAAATAGCTTAGTTACCTTAGTTTATTGTCTTACAGATGAAATGATTGCAAACATATTTGCCAAACCATTAGCTAGAGACAAATTTGAATATATTTGATCAAAATTGGGACAAGTCAGTATGAACATTTGGCTGAGTGGGAGTGTTGTAAGATTGTGAACTCCACCTAAATATTCTTTTAGCTCAGTCACCTAAATCATTACCTACAAATCTTAGTGAATACCTACCAAATTCCTTGTTGGGATTCACTAAGAATATTTTCACCAAAACATCAGGCACTCAGAACATGAAAGTTAAATAAGTTGTCCAAACAGCCCCAAACTTTGCATACATATTTATGGGACCGTCTTAAGCTTACTTTACATGTTTATTATACCAAGACCATTTAAAAGTATAAATACCACTTTTACATTCAATAAATCATTAAGTAAAGCCAAATAATCTACTTGTTCTCCAATTCACTTCCTATATCTCCAGGATTTTGCTTCAGTTTTGGCATAAAGTGGCTATTGCTTTTGGATATATGAGTACCCCCATTACTGCTGTAAGAATTTTGGAGGTATAGGAAGTGATTTGGAGAACAAGTAGATTATGTGTTTTTCACTTAATGATTTATTGAATGTAAAAGTAGTATTTATACTTTTACATGGTCTTGGCATAACAAACATGTAGAGTACGCTTAGGAAGGTCCCAAGTATATGTATGTAAAGTTTGGGGCTGTTTGGACAACTTACCGAATTTTCATGCTCTGGGTACCAGATGTTTTGGTGAAAATATTTCAAGTAAATCCCGATATTTGGTCAGTATTCTCTAAGATTTGTAGGTAATGATCTTGGTGACTAAGTTAGGTGAATATTTAGGAGGAATTCCGAGTTTTTACAACAGTATCCTCCTAGAAAATACACTTTCTTGTCCAAGAAGTAGCTAGTACCTGAGATATCAGGTGTTGTTAGTTAAGAGTAATTTAGAATTAAGCTGATATTATGATGGCATACTGCTGGCCTTTAATTTTTTTTTCTCTTAGGATAGTAGTCAACTCACTTACAAAAAAAAGTCATTTTTTCAATTGTCCAAGCCACGCCTGCTCTATTGACCACCCAAAGCTTTGTGATCCTTTCCTGTGCTTGTAGTTAGCCTCAAGATTCTTTATACAAGAATGAATAGTGCTGTACTTAACTCAGGTTTGGATCTTGATGTTATGATAGCCTTAGCGTTTCAAGGGAGTAACACAAAAAGCATCTTGTTACTTAAATTACATCCAATACTTCCCTACAAATTGCAGCAGAAAGCTTCACAAGAGGCATAAATCCCGTATTTTTTCTCAATTGGGCAACATGTGAAGAGCAAAAATACATGTAGTCCTCAGCAACTTCAAATCATCAAAATCTACAGGGGACAGGAGTAAAAAGAGAAGGATTTTTCCGAGAAGTTACCTTCTTGGAAGCCAACGTGAACTCAAAATCAAGTTTGTAAAATCATATTCCTGAGTGTACCCTGGTCGCTATATTGAAAATGGCAGTTTTTCGAAACAGTCCGATTTAGCACTCGGTTTATTGGCACCCTTTGACAAATACGAGGATTATAGTAATTTTTGTATTGAGATAATGCGAAGGTACCTCAGCATATCGTCAACACATTCATGCCCATCACACGATGTTCTTAGTAACTGTGTGGCAAGTGAGGGTTAGGGCTAGGGCTAGGGTGGCGAGTTATTAATGTTACAGGCCAAAATAGGGGAATTACATGATACAGGATCTCGATCGTCGCGCTATTCCGAAATGCTGCAAAACCTTTGTACTAAGCTAGTTCAGGAGATGTGCTCGGATAACAGATATCAATCATTCACAAATGGATGCAGAGTTAATAAGGCAAGCCGTAGCTACAAACATTGTAGATATGCTAATGATTACGATCGGCGTTAGAACCGTCGACTAGGCAAGCAACCACTCTACCCCATATCAAGCGCCCATCAACATGCTATATCTACATATCTGCTAGGTACTTTACGAGCACCTCTCCATTCGGCTTTATTCCACGGCTCCCGACGGGATTTGGGGTGAGCGGAACCCATCAAAGAAGGTTGCTGGGAATTAGTCCAATTCATAATTGGAAGCGAGAAACTGTATCTTATCGAACAATTCAAGCAGGTCAACAGAAAAGGAAAAATGCAATTATTAATTCCACTTCGAGCACATGTTTTTATTTCATTACAAAGTGAGCGGCACCAGGCATTTTTGGATGTAACTTTACTATCTTTGTTGCCATATCAATCACCTTGATAACGGCCATGCAACGCTTGTCCTTCTAAAGAGGAGAGAAATGATTCCATATTCCAGTCCATATATAGATCAATTAGTGCTAAACAAGGGTTTTAGATTCCAGGAAATGGCCACGCGTTTTAGTCAAGCAAATCGTGCAATATTGCCAACTTGGAAACATCTTGCCAATTACCTAGGCTCTTTCTTATCGATAAAAGTTCCGTCTATTAATATATTTCCCTGGCTGTAGTCCAACTGTGAGCAAGAAGCTATGCAACATTTTAGAGTCTAGTTTAAATCTCGGTCCGCTCGAATTCTGCATTTATCTTGCATGATTTAAGCAGGAATCTATGCAGCTTCATCGATGATGAAAAACCTTTTCATTCTGATTTTTCAGAGTCGCCAGTTGACTACTGAAAGAAATTTTCTACTTTTTGCTCTGCTACTTGGTTGACCAACTCCCTTCGAAATAACCATACTCCCCCCCTCAACAAACAAGACTTTAATATGAACTTCGGTGGCATGCGCGGTGGTTATCAACAACCTCAAAACAACCGTTTCGATCCTATGGCTATTGCCATGGCCGAGAACGAGCTAGACATGGTGACCGACCTTTATAACCGGTAAGTAGATCACATTGACCTTGACATTGCAAGCGCAACGAGCTGACACTTTAACTGGCAACAGCATCATCGATTCTTGTCATAAAAAGTGCATCAACAAGAAGTACGAAAGCGCCGAGCTTAGCAATGAAGAGAACACCTGCATCGACAATTGCGTGGCCCAGTTCTTCCAAGTCAACCAGCTTGTTGGAAACAAACTTTCCGGGATGACTCAGCAGGCCATGGGTGGCCAGATGCCCAAATAAGCGCCTCCTCGAAAGGGCCCTTTATTTGTTGCTCTTCTATCATTATCTGTTCAACAAGATCTTTGCATTTTCATGAAGATAGGGAAAGAAAGGAAACGTCGTGAATGAAATTTTCATTGTTTCTCCTCAAATACATCTTATAAAGTAAATACTCATTCTAGAAACTCGAGTCGACTTATCGTTTTCTTGTCTTGGGCGAGGGAAGGGGCTTTGCGTCGCTAATCAGCACTTGAGCAAGTTGATTAAATGGTGACACCGCTAAACGGATTGGTCACGTGCGGCGAGGCGCTGGATTTAGGCTTGGATTCAAGCTCCGCGGAAGCAGGACGATGGGTTTAAGACCTTATCTCGTTGATCCGATTCCCACCCTCGTTCTAATTTCAAGAGTGGGAATTCGGGTCGTCATTTCATCAAGTGCATGCAGACCAGGGCTAATGAGCCGAAGCCTGCGCTACCACCCTGATTGCCAGCCCGCGTTGGTGCTGTATCGATAGCCGTGAAACCGATGAACGGATTTGGCAGTGGGTCGTCAATCAACCATCAGGTTGGTGCTTGGTGGTCAATATATATTAATGGAGCCAGATGTTCCAAAATAACCAGGAAGCAGGCCTGTCCGGAACCAAGGTTCTGTGCAACAATCTGAGATTCACAAAAATAGCAGGTGGTTTCACTCGAAGATAAGGCAATGCTGACAATCAACCATATCTGTTGGGAGGGGGAGATGTCCCCATTTATCATCGCATTTAGCCCAGAATCCAATGTTATCGGCACCCTCAGCGGCCATCCGCATTTATCAGCATTGATGGAAAGTCCGCTTATCCAGCCATGTGAACTAATGCTAGGCTGGGTTTCGCTTTAGGCAAGTCTTCAAAGACTATTCCCAATCCATACGCTCGTTTCATCCTTGTTCTGTCGAGGGAATCTCCAGTAATCACTCGATGCACCAACTTGGTCGCTCCTCGACTGAAACCATTGCCATTTCCGGCTGAAATTATAAGTCAATTAACTAATGCAGCAGAAGCTGAGTTGGAAGAGCTATTGTAAACCAGATCGAGGCACCCGTTTGTTTATCTCCAATCTGTTTTTGTTTCAACTGGTGAGTTTCCATATTCTCCTAATTGGTAGCCAAATCGATCCTTCCGTGGTGAATATAAAATCCTGCCCGCTACCTTGCTGCTCCCTCATTCCGTCGCGCTGTACAGCTTGTATCTACGAGAGCGTCCACCACCACCACCACATATATTAGATCGACTATGGAATTTCACACCCAAATATTTTCTATCTTCCCTGCGAATCCCGACCAACTCCTGGACGAAACTTCTCGACCCAAGAGAAAGCAGGTGAAGAACGCATGTATTAACTGCCAGAAAGCTTGCAAAAAATGCGATGAAGGGCGTCCTTGCCAGCGGTGCATAAAATATGGGCTAGGCGACACCTGTCGCAACTCAGTTCGCAAAGAGCGTAGAAAGGGGGAAAGACGTGGTCCATACATCAAAAAAGAGTCCAAGTCTCGCTACACCACTCCTCACAACGAACCCCATTTCTCGGTCATCTCGCCTATCAGCAATGCCACAAAACCTCAGGCCATCCCAAAAAACATCGAGCTCATGCACACACAGCAATCCGATATGGTCAGCAGCAGGTCTGCATCGCCCGCCTCGTCCTCTGGCTTTGTATCAGACCTTCTGCAGACACCACCACCCAGCCCTGCCTATCACAAGAATCTCGCCAATACTGTGTTGACCGAGGGATCTCCTAACGAGCCAGTGAAAGGCTCTCCGTACTACCCTCCGGTATCGATGCACCTGCCGTCAGCTCCTTTATTCAATGCCACATCCACCCGGGATGTCTCTTCGCATGGTGTCTGGATGAATTCGAATCTGCAACTACCACCTCTTACCAATCACACCCAGTTGCCATCATTCCGAGAAATCCTCTCTTCAATCAACTGCTAGATTCGGACGCCGGATTCCATGTAAATAGCCTGCATCTCATCACCCATCGTATATACTTCCGCGCAACCGCTGTGAGGTTTGCGTCGCCACTTGTACATTCTGAATAAATCTGTAGTGTTTCATGACCACAAATAGTTCCAATACGGCCCCTTGATGCTTTTTTGGTCGGGTACATTCATTATGCATCTTGACCGCATGTCCCACCTGGAAGGCGCCCAGCACTGCATGAGGTTGATCCACCATATGACCCGTCCCGGATATCAAGACGTATCAGGAAAACAGGCTGACTAGAGGGCAGCCTATGACCTGGTAGTTACTCGTCGCATAGACAGACGAGGTCCAGAGTACTCGGATCTTGCTTGTGTAAACCGGATTGAACCTCGGAGAATTTTTCCCCGCCACCACCCAAGATGCATGTGCTTGCCCGCTCGCCTAGAGGTCAGCGTATGGTGGAATGCTGGTGAGACTGGGAGGGGATTTCGGAAATCAGGTATTTGCCTCATCTACGAGATTTGACTCTGCGATAGCGTGCCAAGTTGGGGTCTCACCAAGCACATATCCGTATGAATGTTTGATTCCCAGTCGGTCACCAAGCACGTATCCGTATGAATGTTTAATTCCCAGTCGGGGATTTCGGTTACACCACCGACAGCCAATCTGCACCCAACTGATCTTCGAAGCGAAGAAGGTACCGACTATTCCCCCCGTCATATGACCCACATGACGGGTAGGGAGTGCGATGGATAAACGACTCTTCCTGCCCGGCAGATCTGGGGATGCGCCAAGTTCCGATCGAACGGGCCAGTGATTGATGATTGGCAGCACCCCACCACGGACCCTCGAACAAGAAAATCAACCAACATTGAGCTATGCTATGTATAAACCGACTCTGGGTGCTTTAATAACGTATGATATCAATTAAATGTGTATTTCGATTTCGTTACTAGAATATGTGTTTTAAAGTGTACATATTAAGACAATATCTTAGCAACTGAACAGGGGTGTACTCCCCCCTATTCCTTCTTTTCTTGGGCTTGCTTAGCGGCCATACGCTCTCTCCAGCCACCTTGCTTGGCGCCAAACAGTGATGGGGCAGGTCCAGTGGGTCTGCTTTCTGGGGCAGAAGCAGCGGGAGCGGCAGCAGGTGCTCCGCTACGGCGCCAGGGGTTGCCGGCGGATTGATCCCGTTGGCTGGGTGGGACGTAGCGATCGCCACCTGCCTTGCTACGGGCAATCTTCTCCTCGGCCAATCTTTCTCTTTCGCGTTGCTTCTCGGCTTGCTCTTCAAGCTTCTTCATACGGGCCTCGTATTCCACCTTATCCTTGGCGGCTCTCTCGGCACGTTCGGCTTCGAGGCGTGACTTCTCTTCCAACTTGCGGGCTTCCTCGGCCTCCTTGGCACGGCGTGCCTCTTCGATGGCTCTGGCTCTGTTCTCCTCTTCTTCCTTGAGTCTGCGGTATTCCTGGATTCTGGCCTGCTTCTCTTCGTCGATCTTAGCTTGGGCGGCCTTTCTCTTTTCTTGAAGCTCGGCTTCACGCTTGCTCTGAAGGGATTGCTTGTAGGAGGCATAGTCGGACATGAGTCTTTGCATACGAGTCTTGATCTTCAAGTCCTCGGCATGCTTGCGAGAGGCAGCCTCCAGCTTGACGGTGCGGGCTGCTTCGTAGTAAGTACGATCCGCCTTTCTTTGGCGTTCGTAATCTTGCTCAAGAAGAGGAATCTCCTCCTTACGGAAGGCACGCTCAAGGTGGTCCATACGTTTGGCGATGGCCTTGAGGCGGTTTTGGGTTTCATTCTTCTCCTTCTCCAGCTGCTCCACTTGCATGGCCATGAGCTTGTTGGTGTCCAAGTTCTCGATGTCATCCACGTTGACGTTCAATCCGCTCTTCGCCTTGAGAGACTCGGCCAATTTGCGGGCTTCCTCTCTTTGGATGGCCTCGTGCTCGCGACGGACTCTCTCAATCTCGCGCTTCTTAGTCTCCTCGGCGATACGGAGCTTCTCGGCCTCTTGCTCTTGTTGCATGCGGATGGCCTTCTCGCGGGCCTCCTCCTTCTCCTTGCGGATGAGAAGGGTCTCGACGATCTCCTTACGTCTCTCGATGATGGCCTTTCTGGCAAGAGTGTCCTTGTGCTCTTGTTCGACTCCAGCCAAGGCACGGGCAAAGGCCTCGCGCTTAGCCTCCTTCTTGGCTTCGACGAGAGAAGGATCGATCATGAAGCTGGTGGAGTAAAGGCACTTGGCCAAGGAGGTCAATTGGTTGCGGACAAGGTCGGATGGCATGGGTTGCAACTTCACTCCATCGACGATGTTGTTGTTGGTGGATTGGAATGGATCTTGCTCGAAGTTGATGGTGCGGGTGGCATGGTCAATACGGATGGAGAGCTCTCCCTTCTTGCATCCGGCCATGATGAACTTCTCGATGGTGGTGGCATCGTAGTCGAAGGGTGGCTCGAAGGAGGCAAGCTTCACTACGTAATCAAGCTTGATGGTAGTGTAGATCTGAGACAACTGTTGGAGAAGGCGGGAGAGGATGACTTGGTGCAATGGCTCGACGTATTTTCTTTCCTCATTACTGGCGGCCAGCTCAGTCATGATGGGGGCGATCTTTTTACAGATAGAAAGAGGGTGGAATTGGACCTCTAGGATATTGTACAACTCTCTCAACTCGGGTCTGACCCACTTCAACACGTCCTCGCTGAGAGCATCCTTCAACAAACCTGCTCTGGTGGGAGGTCTGGCGAGACCCATCAGGTTGGTGAGACGGTAGATCTTGGATTTCTGGTTGCCCTCGGGCTTGGCGGTGACCACGGGAACGGCGAGTGCTGAGAGCAAGACGAAGGATGCCATCTTCTGGTGCTCCTCATCGGACATGGGTCTGGTCTTGGAGATAGAGTAGAACTTGTTCCATGCGGCGGCGTGGAAAAGGTAGTTCTCGCTCACCATCAGGATACGGATGAGCTTGTTGTAGTAGTTGGCCATCATGATGGGCTTGGGCATTCTACGGGACATGGTAAGCAGGGTGTGGATGTCTTCGATGGAACGGAAGGCCTCTTGCCAGAGCTCCAACTCTACGGAGGCATTCAACTGAGCGAATCTGGAATCCAGGTGTCTTTGAAGGGATTCGGGTTCGTTGAGGTTGATGGCGTGGGGTTGGTGGGAGTACTTGGCGACGTTACCCAAATGGTTTCTCAACAACTCGCAGAGTCTTCTGAACTCAGTCTTGCGGGTATAGCGAAGGCAGAATTGGAAGGCTTGGTTGACGGTGGTTTGGTACATCACCTCAAGTCTGGCGTTGTTGCGGAGGATGTCGAGGACGTTACGATAGGTCTCCCACAAGAACTTGAGCCAGGGGGTAACCACAGCTCTGTCGGTTCTGTCCTTGCTCTGTTCACCACTGACAATACCCATCATCATGGACTCTGGGGTCTCGGTGGCTTCAAGATCCTCGATGGCGTCCAAAGTGATTTGATCAGCCTTGGCCTGAGCCTCTTGAACCTTGGATTCAGCCAACTCGATGTATTTGGTGATGACGTTCTGCGTGGAATAAATCATTAGCGTGCCATGCCACAAGCAAAAACGTCGCAGTCTGGACGGCTTACCTCAATGGTATCGATGTTGGTGTTTTGGGCAATGTTCTTGTATTGGTGCAAGCCTTCCTTGGCTAATCTGCCTTTTCTGAGCTCAACGCAAAGTTCGATGAACTTCATGGCAACAGGCTCCAAGGAGGAAAGAACAACATGACGAGAGCGCTTCGAGGTAAGAACATCGTGGAGAGATTGGAGGGCAGCGTTATGTTGTCCAACAGCAATAAGCTCTGGAAAAAACAAACCCTGGGTTAGGATCTCCGTCATGGGAGGGGTTGTTAGTAGAAGCAGACTCACCTTCAGCTCTCTTGTAAGCGTTTTCGGGTTTTTGATAGAAAGGAGCCATCTTCAATTATGATGCAGGACTAAAAGAGGTTATGGCGTTAGCGAAGCGGTCAGAAAGACGGGGTAGGTTGGGACGGCTCGGGTGAATTGTATTGATGAATCACTCGACTGACTAAGCTAATGGCGCGGGAGATGGTGTGATGTCAAACAAATTACTCACTCCTAAATATAATAATGCCTCTTCGTAGAATGAACGGTCGGGCTATCTTTCAACACCAAGGATGGCAAGAAGGATATCACTCAAAGAATCATGGAATATCCAATTCGACTCAGCTTGGTGAAACTTTTTTTTTCTTGTTCTGCCAACTTTTTTTTTACTGCCGATTGCAAATTTTACCCTGAAGAAATCATCGGGATTCTCGGATGCCCATCATTATTCCCAGAAAGGGGTCATTCGTGGTATCCCGTTGAGATTACGCATATTCATCACCATATCCCAATGACAATGCTCGTGCAGATCTGGTAAATTGGATTTGTTTGCGTAGGAGTTGAGTGTTGGTACCTACGTTGATAGTCAAGTAACATGGAGAGTGGTAGACTGAAAAGCCAGACCAACAAACCGAAAGCCAATGTTGAGGCGTTTATTGCTCAAGCGAGCAGCGTTATCTCCACCTCCTTGATAGTGGAGACTGATAATCTGCCACCCAGACCGCCCGTCGCTTTATCGTCTGAGAAGGCGCCTGGTGCATCGCTAGATAGAGTCCTCGACACTTTAAATAGAATATCCTATCCCTTGTCCTCCATTGAAGAGCAGGTATTGTAAATGAGGGCTTAAGTGGGCTGTACTCGTATGATGATTCTGACGCAGTCGTTACTTGTAGACCTTGTCATCGCTTTTGACAAGCGCCTGTCAAGCTCTAGAGAATGAAGAGGAGGAGTTGAAGGTTAAGTTGTGCCAGATCATCTACAAATCTTGCCACAAACGACAGGTACTTCTATTGGGTAGCTCCTTTACTCCAGAGAATGTACTAAACAGTTCTTTTGGAGCAGATATTCGCCACCAAAAGCTCGTCGTTGAATACTGTACTGAGTTTCCTGTCAAAATGTACCACCAGGTTCGTGTATCCAAACACCATCGACGCGTTGAAGGCGCTCAGTGCTGCTCTATTTGAAAACGGAGTATTCTGCGAACAGGTACGTATCGATTTTTTTCAACGGTTTTCTCTCGCATGGCAGTCACTTACCCAGCGTTAGCTTCACGGAGGGATTTTCCTGACCCTGAAGCAGCTAGTGGACCACAACCCCCATTCGGATGTGAAGCAATTCGCCATGTATTGCTTTGGGAATTTGTGCGTGAAGATGGGGTCGAAATTTCCCAAACTTACCATGGACGTGTACACGCTACTTCTAAAGCAACTCACAGCGGCGGCCAACCCGTATAGCGAATACACCATCACTGACAACTCCGTGACCGAAGGGGTAAATGTTGACAATTTATTCAGTGAAGTAGCCATAAATAAAAGCGAAATCTTAGATCTACCATCGAGCGTTGATTGATTGATATGTCTTTGGTATTATGCAAGGATGCGAAAGCAGCGCTGAAAGCCCTAACCACGATTGTCAAAGAAAGCCCTGACGTGCTGTCAGTTCAGCTGGAAACACTGGTCGGCTGCATCAAAAAGTGCCTTTACTACGGACTGCAGGAGATCCACTACCTGGACCGGACTAGTCGTGAGTGGTTTCTGTTCTAAGCTTGTTCTCGTTGCATGCTAACCTGTTAGAGCTGAATTGGCGCGTATCGCCACGGAGGTACACCGGTTCCGGTTTGCTAGGCGCGACGAAGCCCTGCCAAAGCTCCGACTCCGAGCTGTCCGATGGGGACTTCGTGGACTCTTCCCGAAGGTAGGTTTGCGGTGCGCTCAAGTCCCACTGGTTGTTTGTCTGACGCCCACCCATTCCACGTAGACGCCACATTCGACAAAATGCTGTGGGCTGTCTGAACGCCATCGCTCAAGTAAGGCTGCACTCTGTATTGGCGATGCTACATTGCCTAGTAACACACCCGTTCTCGTAGACATCGCCGAAGCAGCTTTATCCTTACTGGGGGGACTTCTTCCCCGACGAGGAGACCCCCTATTACCCTTCGCTTTTTTTGATCATGGCGAGCTCTCCGTTCACTCGGGAGAGAATGATCACCAGCGAGACGGTCACATTGATGCTCGACAAATCAAGACAGTACTTGGCTGCTGCTGACGATCGGTAAGCCTCCATCGCTCCATGTGCCGCTTCAACGATGCCTAACCCTTCTGCAGGAGCACGAAATCCTCGTTCACCTCGCTTTCCCAAAAGCTCGGAAAGTTGACTCGTTACCTCCATCATGGCCTGGTCATCCTACTCAAGAAGGAGACGCATCCCGATGTACTGACCCGACTTTTAAAGGTTCGCGCCTTGCTCTCCGTAACGCTGCCACGCGCATTCTAATCTTCGAAACTTCCTCGGCAGCTCTGCTCCGTGCTGATTTCCAATTCCACTTACGAGCGACTATCGTCTGATTACCTTCCAATGCTATTGAAGTCGGTGGTTAAGTGTGTCGATTTCCCAGGTACAGTCTTGCTACTGCTTCGGCCTAACTGTACTCCGAATTCTAACCTCTCACCAAGATCCTTACGTGAAAGTCGAATCCTACAAGTGTCTAGCCACCATCCTGGACTCTCAAACATCCCAGACCCGCCTAGAAAGCACCATCGAGAGCCTCAAGGTCTGCGCCGAATCCAACATAGTCAGCCACCTTATTGAGGTCATTAGCTCGAGCGAGGGCAACAGCTTACGTGTCGAGGCGTGTGAAGCATGCTCCGCCTTGGCTAGACACAACTTCGCAATGCTTCAGTTAGTGGCTTTCTCGGTCGTATCAATGGTTTACCCGCACTCTAACACTCAGGTTGCCTCAGGCCCCGTTGGCTAGAATTAAAGCAGGTGATGCGTAGGGAGATCGGGAACTCCGACCAGATCGTCCGGATCGCATTTATGAAATTGCTCGACGAATACACCAAATCCCAATCCCAGGTCGAGCTTCAGGTAATTTCGCATCCCTGCTTGGTGAGCTCGACTCCCGTCTGACGCACCCATGTTCGTGCACGTCTAGGAGCTGCCATGGTGGGTGGCTTTTCTGGAGGAGTTGATTCAACCGTATACAGATAGCAAATGCGCCAACACCCGGGCGTTGATTTGCAAATGCATCTCTCATATTCCGAGCGACATCTATGCCCAGTTACCGGTAAGATCAATCGTGGTGTTTTCCTGGTCTAGCTACTTAGCTTTGTGTGTGTCGCAGATGGAAAAGCAAATCTTTATCCTCTCGTTGCTTCTGGGCCTCGCTAATGACGAGAATTCGGCCGTCAGAGCCGCTGCGAGCCGTGCGCTGGGGGTGTTTGTACTCTTCCCTACTCTGAAGGAGGTGAGTCTGCAGTGCATGACAAGGAACGGGATGTAGGCTGATCAATACTCGTAGAATTCGCTGTTCATGATGGATGCGTCACTTCAATTTGTTCAGCTGGTCCAAGACCCCTTTTTAACCACGCGAATCCCTGCTAGTTGGGCCCTCGCCAACCTCTGTGATACGCTGGTGATCGACAGGTAGTGGAATATGTAGACATTCATTGCAAATGCTGTCATTAATCACAGATAACCAGCGAGGAGAACAACGGAGAATTGCCCGAAGGATTCGACTACAAGCTGTTGTGCCAGCTGGCAGCGGCAGGGATAGCCGCTTCAAAGGATAACGACAAAGTAAGCACATTCTGATCCATCGCTCTAATCTAGCCAGCGGACATGACCGATTTTTCCTTAGCTACGCTCCAACGGAGTTCGTGCCTTGGGCAGTCTCATTCGCGCCTGCTCACGTTCGGTCATGGAGCGTGAGGTGGGGAACCTGCTTAATGAGATGGTCAATATTGTGGTGAAGAACATAAATTCCGGCTCAGCCAAGGTAAATCCCCTCCCTCGCCCCCCCCAAATCCCCCATTGCTAAGACACTTTCTAGACGCGTTGGAACGCATGTCATGCAACTGCGAACTTCCTTCGCAATCCATGGTTTCCAATCGGCCAAACCCATTGGACCGAAACGGTGTACGATGCTTTGTTGAAGTCCATCCAGGAGTGTCGCAATTTCAAGGTCAGGATTCACGCCTGTCTGGCGCTCGCCCTGCCCGATTCCAGGGAAAAATACTCCACCACTGCGCAATACAAACGCATAGTGGCGACGTTGGTTCATGCCTTGGAAAACGTACACGACATGAACAACACGGACTTCTCTGAATTCAAGTACCAACGCCAATTGGCGAGCCAGGTATTGTTTCGACCACGTTGTCTGCGCTTTATGCCCGTATCACGGATGCTGATCCGACTCTCATCTAGCTTCGCACCACCTTGATCCATCTTCTCTCCCTACAAACACCCAAAGACCAGGATGCATTGGCTCCTTGGAGCCAGAAAGCAGCCGATCTGATCCACAAATACTCGGAGGAATCCGAGAATCAAGAAGCCAACCAAGATAATTAACCCCTTCCCCGAACAATCCTCGAATAAACCTCGATTTTTCTCCACCCTGCACTATGTGGAAACTAAAGGACTGCCCGTCCTTTTTTTATTGGGTTTGAGGGTAAGTGCACCAGCAGGCGCACCTCCCCTCGTTGTAGCTTTTCGCGGCAGAAGAGGGTCAAACTTATATCATGAAATAGCGTGTGGTTCTTGGGCTGTTCCCTGGCGGTCGCCAGCTACTACGGCTGTTCGTCTTCCGCACCCCTGATGTACAGTATGTTGTTGCACCTAAGCGTAGAAAGAGTCTGGTTAGTCGGCACTACCCGCCAGTCAAGTGGGAGGTTAAGCGTTGGTCACCTGATGAGCACCTCGCCGAGGGCCCCGGTGGAAGTACCGTCGGTGAATTCCTCAGTGTTAGCTAGCTGAATGTTCATGTACGAGTCGACCGAAACCAATACTCCCTTGTACTCAGTGCCCCACTTCAAGTGGACGAGCACCGGTTTTCCGGTGAGCTCTTGCAGGAAAGGACGTGGGTTGACTGGGGTGAACTAGCGGAAACCCAGTTGGGGTCAATGAGGGAGCGGGTAAGGCAAATACGCGGGACGGTCTTACCGGGGCCATCTTCTGGTAGCTATGGTGGGATAACCAAGTGAGGGTGAGTGATGGATTCCCCTTTACTGATATCCTCATGGGGTTTGGGACTGGTGAAATATGATGTCATCCTGGAATGAGGATTTTCAAAGAAACCGAGATCTGAATACAGTATTCTCGCCATGGCAATCTGAAGGGATGATTGAGTGGTGCTCATGGTATGTGAAGTAAACATGGTGTAAGGTAAATCCAGTCCTTGCTGGTACCAAATACAGAATAATCTCCAAGTACATAATCCACTTGCTGGGTTTTCAGCCAATCTTTTGAACATAGTTGATGCTTCCCAAAAGAGCTCAAGGTAGTGGAACTAACTGGCTATACATGTTGAACTATCAATGGCTGAGGGCTGTGGGTGAGGCTGTCTAGATCAGTGTGTTTCATAGGTCAGATGTGCTTCTTATCTGGTTTGATGCAGCAATCCACAATGTTGGTTTAGAGTAAGCCATTTCTGCAAAGCACAATCCACAATATTGGTTTAAAGTAAGCCATTTCTGCATAACAGACTGTGAGCAATGCCAGAACTGGAGATGGGATATCATTATTAGTCACCCAACTTCATCCCAACGATCGGGTCCAAAAAGGAGGGAGGCACAGCCGTGTAGCAGTAGTTCTTCACTCCTACTCCAGAAGAAATAAATCACGCAATCTAATCAACTTGTTGATCGATACCCATCATAGCTCAAGAGGCCCATTTCCATACCTATTTTGGGGAAATGAAGGTGGATCTTGAGCTCAGGGGGTGGCCATAGATGTACATATCGACCAATCTTTCCAATAGCATAGTGTGGTGCACCCGGCAATCTTCATCATTTCTTCGTCGGAGTGGGTATTCAAAGTATTGGGTCTTCCCACCACCAGGCCGCAAGTATAAAGTCAGTGGAGTCGAGACGAATTTGGAAACAACAATAGCAGCAACATGAAAGGCTCCACTCTCTTCGCCCTGGTGGTTTTGGTCATCAGCTCAGCCGTAGGTGCTCAAAGCAGTCTCACCAACCGCTACGTGGTCAAGATCAAGAACACCGCCGACCCGCAAGAAGGTTAGTCATGTTTGACCCAATGGGCCGGTCTGTTTCTAACCCCACTTCCTAGTTGATCGCTATCTGAAGAGTAAGCTGGACCTGCACAACCGCGCTCGAGACGGAAACCACGCGGAGCTGAAAGTCAAAATCTCCATGGACGACTACTTTGCATACGCTGGTGTCTTGACCGAATCCCTTGTGTCGGATTTAAGAAGCAACGATAACATCGAGTACATCGAAGCCGAACAGATCTTCAAGATCTCCGCCACCCAGAACAACCCGCCGAGTTGGGGTCTTGCAAGGGTATCGCAGCATCCAGCCCTCAATAAAACGCTCGTCTACAACTACCCTGACCAGGCTGGAGATGGGGTTGATGTGTACATCATCGACACCGGCATCAACGTCAAGCACTCCGACTTCCAGGGCAGAGCCACTCTCCCAATCAGCTTTATTGATGGAGAGGCTACGGACGACCTCAATGGCCATGGAACCCACGTCGCGGCTACGGTGGGAGGAGCAACCTACGGGGTGGCCAAGAAGGTTAGACTCATCGGCGTCAAGGTTCTGGGAGGAGATGGTAGTGGGACCACGACGGGCGTCTTATCAGGAATAGACTGGGTAGCTAATCAGGCCAAAACCACCGGGCGTAAGAGTGTTGCAAATATGTCCCTGGGAGGCGGTAATAGCGATGCGCTCAATGACGCCATCACCGCAGCCGTCAAAGCGGGGGTTAGCTTCATCGTGGCCGCGGGCAATGAA
This sequence comes from Basidiobolus meristosporus CBS 931.73, assembly GCA_002104905.1. Classification (NCBI taxonomy): domain Eukaryota; kingdom Fungi; phylum Basidiobolomycota; class Basidiobolomycetes; order Basidiobolales; family Basidiobolaceae; genus Basidiobolus; species Basidiobolus meristosporus. The sequence continues at coordinate 34,147 of MCFE01000085.1, forward strand.
AGTCAGGATGCATGCAATGTCTCACCCGCTAATGGCCGTTCAGTTTTGGCAGTCGGTGCCACGGCCATCACCGATGCCCAAGCTGATTTTAGCAACTTCGGGAAATGCGTGAAGATCTTCGCGCCGGGAGTGGACATCACCTCGGCCTGGATCGGAGGCAACGGCGCTACCAACCAGATCTCGGGGACAAGTATGGCTAGTCCTCATGTTGCAGGGATTGCTGCATTGTATCTGTCGCAGAAGACTTTCCAGACTCCAGACGACCTGTACCAGGCCTTGAGTTCTCACGCAACCCAAAATGCCGTAGTCGGGATCGCCGCTGATACTCCCAACCTTCTAGCCTACAACTCGGTCGCATAAGTACCTCACCGGAACCTAGCCCAATCCAATCAACCAGAAATCTTCGCTAACCTGATTTATCGAGACAACCCAATACGGTAATCAGTACCAATAAAGTCCATCAGCTTCTTGCCTATTCCAGTACACAATGGGTAAATAGCCCGCGGTTTATCCTGAATACATGTGAGGGAAGCGCGAACGGGGGATTGATGTAGTAGGTGTAGGATTAGAGAGTCTGGTGGATGGCTCTATGGGTTGTGCCGACTGGCTGGCTCTGCAGGTTGCGTCAGGTATTTTCTTGAAGGTCCAGACCAACCAATGAGATATCCAAAGTGGCGGTGATATGGCAAAAAATTGGACCCTGAATAGGATTTGGGGCACTTTGATTTCCCATGGATCTTTTCCTGGACAAACTGGGACTTATTTATCTATGTATTACTCTTATTGTATTACATGTTGTATTCTTAGGGTTTGGGCTGACTAATTGGTAGATCCACTGTATATTGATTCCCCTTGAATCCCCTTGATTCCCCTTACCGATGTGGAGTATTTAGGATTCGAGCATGGATTCGAACTTGGATTCGAGCGTAGATTAATAATGATTACCCATCAACCATAACGGCACTGGTTTATCCGCAGTACTGATTATATCCCACCGGTTACATCATCAAATCGAAGATTGTATTCAAATGAAAAAGGACAATGCTCGTGGTGTCGGGATTTTCTAACCCCATCTTGATATCCACGGAACCCAGAAAATTCTATATATATATGTGTTGCCCACCTCCTGAGTCGTTAACCTTCAAAACAAACGTTACCATTCTGCCTTTAATTCGCTTCACCTAATCCTTCCCCTGGCCTAGAGACCGCTCCTACTCACATACAATGGATGCAAAAACCCATGCCAGCCACCTCCTATTCAACAGCAAAAAGTTCAGCTACCAAGGGTCCCTGAGGTTAGCTTGGAACATGCTGGTCGAGCATCAAATAGGTAAGCCCACGTCTAGACTTCGCTTCCTCTCGTTCTGCCGAACGCTAACCTGGCCCTTCAGAAATTCCCCTTATCATTATCCTGGCCATCATCACCGGAGATATCCTACGTATCCCCCTGGCTGCCAAATTCCTGAGAATTCAATACCGTGTCCCCGGCGAGGAAAACCTTTACTTGAACGGCACGGATGATCTGTACTTTATTTCCTTTTGGGTGGTCGCTTTCACGTTCATTCGTGCGGCAGTCATGGAATACGTGCTGAAGCCCATTGCTAAGCACGGGGGGATCCGTAGCTATCGCACACTGCACAAGTTTTTGGAGCAGAGCTGGCTGTTCGTTTACTACGCCGTTTCGTGGTCGATTGGATTTGTATGTAGCTCACCCATACCATCCCCCTCCCTCTCGCTCGCCTACTAACCGTCGACCTTGCGATAGTACATCATATACAACAGTCCTTTCTGGAGAAACACCCCGCACTTCTGGATCGACTATCCCCACAAGGCGATCCCTCACCTTTCAAAGTGGTACTACCTTGTTCAAACCGGATTCTGGTTGCAGCAGTTCTTCGTATTACACGCGGAAAACAGACGTAAAGATTATCCCCAGATGATCGTTCACCACGTTGTCACCAGTCTTATGGTCACTTGTTCGTACGTCACATACTTCACCCGCATTGGGACTGCCGTTCTTTGCATCATGGATTCCGCGGACGTCGTTCTAGCAGTAAGTTCATGCTTCATCTAAGGGCTTCCCGTGTGACACGACCAGCTCACCCTTACGTCATTCCAGCTGGCCAAAAGTCTTCGCTACCTCAAGTTCCAGAAATTATGCGATCACGTATTCGGGTGTTTTGTCTTGGTGTGGGCTTACACCCGCCACTACCTGTTCTTCATGATCATGTGGAGTATCTGGCAGGAGGCGGAGGTCTACCTGACCATCGACTGCAGACCCATGCAAGGGAAGTTCATCTGCCACGAGTTGCAGTACTTCTTCATCGCCCTCTTTGCCATCCTTCAGGTGCTGATGCTCTACTGGTTCGCGCAAATCATCCGGGTGATCACCCAAGTGATTCGTGGATCCGAGGCGGCCGATTGTAGAAGTGAATCCGAGAGGTAAGCAGGTCCAGCGCATATGCGTCCAGCCAAGTGAACATGTCGCTAACCCTAGCCCTTGGCTCTGATTCCAGTGAAGCACCGGGAAACGAGCGCAAACGCCAATGAACCCCCAATTCCGTGTGGCAAAGATTGTTCTATCCACGCCAAACCTTACTGTACATAACCAACTCATACTAGACCCACGTGTAACATGTTCTCGAAAATCAATGTTGTTAGAATAAATTCACCCTCCCCCAACCCCAACTCTCGCACTTACTCACACTCACGCCAACGCGTATCCTATCAATGGCTTTCCAAAGAATGCCCATGGTAACGATAACCCCCCCCCTTTTCGAAGAGGCGCGGAATGTTCCATGGAACCAGTGGCCAACATATATCTGGCTATCGGCCTAGCACGGATTTGGGACCGCGCATCAGGCTCGTCAGCATCAGATACCTTGGTTTGCTTACCCTGAGGACTTTTATGGAAGTCGAAACGAACGCATGCGGACATGATTGGGGTCGACGGTGGTGCGAATCACTGGGTTTGCTCTGGATTTACCGAGTCATACCGACCTGTGGACAGCGCAGCGCCAGAACCCTTCGCAGATCAGCGGTTGGTGGGCTGAAAGGCGGTGGGTGGGCGCCAGAGGACCGGCGCACACGGGTGATCGAGGCCAACACAAACATCAGTGACCTCCTAACCATATCTGGATGGTCCTTCTGGATCCTTGATTTCGAATGTTCCGAGGTGGATCCCGGCCGAATGGATCCCCCCTAGAGATAGAGATGGGGCTAGGATTACCATATGGACCGAATCGGGCCGCTCCCATCGACTCCAACCCATATCTTCCTCGCCTAAGCGGTTGGGTTGCCGTATGGGGCCGGGGGATGTTCAGAATCGGGTGAGTGGTCGGTTGCGGATCCCGTGGGCTCGATAACGTAGATGATCATCCATCAAATTAAGCATATATGGATGATTTCATAGATGCCTGACTCGGAATACCCGCGTGGTGTAGGGCGGAGTAGGATGGAATGAAATCCCCCTCCCCCTCGAATGAGGTCATCCCGATCTCTAGTCGGTCATTCCGGAGCAGTTGGTCGGACTCCGGTAAGGAAATGTCAAATTGTCCGCCAGTCATGGGTGTTCACGAGGTGGTACACATATCCACCTACAGATGTACTTGCTTAAATGGACCCATTCAAGACGAGGTGATGTTTCTTGATCTTGGAGTAACCACCCCTCAACTGTGGAAGCCTGTCTAGGCCTGCGTTAATCCTTTCTTTGCCAGATATCATCTACAGGGGGGGAGCGAGAGGGAGAGAGAGAGATAGAAGCGATTCAAATCTCCCTGAGATGCGGCAACACTCCCCGTATGTAATGAGCCCTGATGATAGCCACGCTCCCTTGTCTTGTATCCCCCGAAGGTTGCGCGGGATGTGCGAACGCCATCCATTATGTTGGAGCCAAACTTATCACTTCCAGATCAGTGGTTTAGATTGGATTGGATTGGATTGAATTCTCCAAGGAAATGTTGACGTCATGTCGCGGGAAAGGTCGGGAATGAATGTAGGGGGGATTTGCTTTTGGCCTTTTCTACCGCACCACACAGCCGACCTCACCATCACCATCACCATCACCACCACCACCACCTTGCCCCCAACATAAGAGGCATATCCTCGGGGCCCGTGATATCGACGGATCTAATTCATCGGTGCCTCTGAGAAGCCTGTCTCTTGGGTAGGCTTAGCAAGCCGAGTTTAGGGGCTTAGGGACTGTCGGAAGAGGTAGAGATATGCGTATCCACTTGTTGATGGGTCAATCAAGACCCAAGTGTGCGCGCGTGTGGTGATGATGTGGCGGAAAAACCCACGGTGCGGCGGTGTAGCATTATGGAGGATCTTGGTAAGGCCGGCGGAAATGGGGGAAAGGGTTGTATCCACAGTCACGCCGATCTCCAACTAGGGACTAAATATATGCCCATTTTGTGCCGTCAGGTCTAGGGGTTAGGGCTAGGGTTAGGGTTGAGGGGGGGGGTTGTCAGCCCAGTCGGGAGCTGGTGAGGAATCCCTGAGATCTGCGCTCAGAATGTGGTCTGATCCATCCAATTTCCGCCCATGCCATTCATCCGGTTGTAGAGTTAAGCTTAAGTTAAAGACCACGCCAATGTTACGCCTTGTTTCGAAGCGCTTATTTTCGGCAAGCATGGGTGCCAGTCTGGGTAACCATGAAAGAAGTGGCGCGTGTAGGTTCTGGTTTTCAGCCGCAGTTAAGGGCTTCATCCTCCTCCTCCTCCAAATCAAATGTCTGGGAGTCGGCGGAGCTCAGATACAGCACCCCTTATATTTGTCGAACCTTGGATTGTATGATCCGTGAAGATGCCGCGGAAGAGCGTTGAAAATGTGGGCGAATGCAGGAGGCGTTGGAACCACTTGAATGGACCTCGGGATCGTGGCAATCCGCTGGTTTACCAACTTGATCTCTTCCATCGCAATAGATATCTTTCCTAGTCAAAAATCCCAACTACTTCGGGGATATCTGCCAAGCCCAAGATTTGGTGACTGGCTATTGCAACCATCAGTGATTCCATGACTTCTGGTTGTTGGGGAATATCCCACCGAGTATAGGGTAGGAACATAATGTTGTAAATTCCGTGATTACACCTAAATATCCACCTAACTTAGTCACTTAGATAATGGTCTACAAACCTTCAAGAATTTTGTTCGAGTTCATTGTTGGGATGTACCTATCAACTTTTCATGTTCTTGGTACCTGATGCTTTGAGGAAAATATTCTGAGTAATTCCATCTAAATATTCACCTAACTTAGTCACTTGGAGCATTACCTACAAATCTTGGAGAATACTGACCAAATTCCTTGTCGGGATTTACTTAGAATATTTACCTAGAACATGAAAATTAGATTATCAATTACTAGCATTAACGGAATTTAGTTCATCAAGACAAAATTTCTTATGGTTAGGGTTATTCCTATCATTTGCAGTTAAAACTCCAATGGTTCCTGTTCATATTTGGTTACCTGAAGCTCATGCTGAAACAAATGTATCAGGTTCAGTAATATTAGCAGGTTATGGGTTTTTAAGATATTCAATAGGAATATTTCCAGATGCTTCTCAATTATTTACTCCTTTAATATATTCAATGAGTGTAATATCAATAGTTTATTCTTCATTAGCTACTTTAAGACAAGTAGATTTTAAAAAATTATTGCTTACTCTTCAATAGGTCATAACCCTAAATCAGCTTTCCCTGTTTTAGAAACTCTTATTTCCACCTAGTTACTCACCTAACTTATTGACCTAGATCATGTTGTAAAAGTCTTGGAGATATTGGAAGTGATTGGGAGGACAGGTAGATTATGTGGTTTTTGCTTAATGATTTACTGAATGTAAAGTAGTATTTATACTTTTACATGATCATGGAGTTACAAGCACATATAATAGGTTAAGAAAGGTCCCAAAAACATGTGTGCAATGTTTGGGGCTGTTTGGGCAACTTTGACAATTTTCATGTTCTGGGTACCTGGTGTTTTGGTGAAAATATTCCAAGTGAATCCCAACAAGGAATTTGGTCAGTATTCTCTAGGATTTGAAGGTAATGATCTAAGTGACTAAGTTAGGTGAATACTTTGATGGAATTGCAAATTTTTACAGCATATTGTTACCTACAGATTTTAGAGAATACCAACCATATTCCTTGTTTGGATTTAATCTGTCAATACATATGTTGTGGGTACCTGATGTTTAGGTGGAAATATTCTAAGCTGTCCAAACAGCCCCAAACCTTGCACACATGCTCTTGGGCCCTATCCAAATGTAATATATGTGCTTATTTTGCAAGACCAAGTAAAAATATAAATGCCACTTGTGCACTTTATAAGTCGCCAAGTGCATGCCACATAATCTACGTGCCTTACCAATTACTGTTGTAAAAATTGGTAATTCCACCTAAATATTCACCTAACTTAGTCACTTAGATCATTACCTTCAGATCCTAGAGAATACTATTCTATGTGTCTGTAATGCCAAGACCATGTAATAGTATAAGTACTACTTTTACATGATCTTGGCATAACAAGCACATAGAATAGGTTAAGGAAGATCCCAAGAGCATGTGTGCAAGGTTTGGGGCTGTTTGGGCAACTTTGACAATTTTCATGTTCTGGGTGTTGTAAGAGTCTTGGAGATATTGGAAGTGATTGGGAGAACAAGTAGATTATGTGGTTTTCACTTAATGATTTATTGAATGTAAAAGTAGTATTTATACTTTTACATGGTCTTGGCATTACAAACACGTAGAATAGGTTAAGGAAGGTCCCAAGAACATGTGTGCAAAGTTTGGGGCTGTTTGGACAACTTTGAGAATTTTCATGTTCTGGGTACCTGGTATTTTGGTGAAAATATTCTAAGTAAATCCCGACAAGGAATTTGGTCAGTATTCTCTAGGATTTGAAGGTGATGATCTAAGTGACTAAGTTAGGTGAATATTTAGGTGGAAAATACGAATTTTTACAACACTCCCACTCAGCTAAATGTTCATACTGACTAGTCCTAATTTTGACCTAAGATATTCAAACTTGTCTCTAGCTAATGGTTTGGTAAATATGTCTGCAATCATTTCATCTGTAGGACAGTAAACTAAGCTAACTAAGTTATTCTCTATAGCTTCACGTATGAAATGATGTCTAATATCTATGTGCTTGGTTCTAGCATGAAAAGTTGGATTTCTACCTAATTGTATACATCCTTGATTATCTTGAAATAAAGTAATAGGCGTTTTTTGACATAGGCCTAAATCTGTAAAGAGCTTTCTTAACCACATTGCTTCTTTTGTAGCTTCACAGGCTGCCATATACTCTGCCTCTGTAGTAGAAAGTGCTACGGTTGGTTGCTTTCTTGAATTCCATGAAATGGCTCCTTTACAGTAAAGAAAGGTATATCCTGTGGTGGATCTTCTGTCTTCTAAATTTCGTCCCCAATCAGCATCAGAGTATCCCACAAGATCCTGTTCTGAATCCTTATAAGTGTATCTTAAGCAGATATCAGCAGTTCCTTTTAGGTATCTAAAAATCCGCTTAACTGCTGCAATATGATCAGATCCATAATTCTGATTATGTTGGCTGACAACTCCCACTGAATATGAGATATCTGGACGTGTTCCAAGCATGATATACATCAGACTGCCGACCATAGATTGATAAGGAAAGTCAGGGCTTTCAGATGGCACCAAGCTCTCTTGATTTGGTTGAGTTTTGACCAAGTTAAGGTTTGTCTCCATTGGGGTAGCTGCCGGTTTGCAGTCTTCCATTTTGTACTTCTTTAGTATATCTTGAATATACTTGGATTGGCTTAGGGTAATAGTCTGGGTACTTCTGTCTATGGAGAACTTAATCCCTAAGTAGTAACTAAGTTCTCCTAGATCGGACATCTTGAACTCCTTAGATAGGCTGGATTTAGTCTCTTCCAATGTTTCTAGGTTATTGGCGGCTATAATAAGATCATCCACATATAGAGCTAATAGAACTGGATTTGCTCTATCTGGCTTATAGTATATACTATAGTCAGCATTACTCCTTTTGAAACTCAAAGATTCCAAATAAGAATCTATCTTGCAATTCCAGGCTCTCGGTGATTGTTTGAGACCATATAGTGACTTTTTAAGCTTGCAGACCAAATGGGGGTTATCTTGGTCAACAAACCCATCAGGCTGGTCCATATACACGTCCTCATCAAGTTCTCCATTCAAAAATGCAGTTTTTACATCCATTTGATGAATAAAAAACTTATATTTGGCTGCAATAGCCAATATTAATCTGATGGAATTAACCTTGGCTACCGGTGCAAAGGTCTCAGTATAGTCAAGTCCTTTTGTTTGAGAGTATCCTTTGGCTACAAGTCTTGCTTTGTATCTTTCAATTGTACCATCAGCCTTGTATTTTGTCTTGAAGACCCATCTGCATCCAATTGATTTTCGGTTGATTGGTAATTTGACTAAGTCCCAAGTTTGATTTTCCATCAGTGCCTGATATTCCTCAGTCATTGCAGATCTCCAAAACTTCGTCTGAGGGCTATTTAGGGCCTCTTTTACAGTCTGGGGTTCATCAACATGGACTGAATAGGCATAGGCTAAGTTTGTACCCTCATTGATATAGTAATTTGGGCTATTTCTTGTCCGATTGGATCTCCGGGCATTTGATACTGGAATGATCACTTCTGGGATATTCCTGGGCACTGATTCTGGCTGAACCACGGTTGTAGAGTCCTCTGGAGTGAAAAAATTTTCATTGTTTTGCTCTGATTCAATCCTGACAATTGGTGGACTTGAGATCAAATTTTCGTCATCATCTGATGTCATTTTTTGTGAAAATTTTGAATTTTCATCAAACAACACATCCCTGGACTTGATCAGCTTCTTTGCTTCGGTATTGTAGAGTCTGTATGCCTTACTCTCATTGCAGTAGCCCAAAAATATGCATTTTACACTTTTTGGCTCAAATTTTGACTGATTTCCGGCCAGTTTTTTGGCATATGCTGTAGACCCAAATATTCTTAGATGTTCTGCACTTGGTCTGTATCCATACCATGCTTCAAATGGAGTAGAATCACGAAGTATTCTGTTATAACTCCTATTTTTAAGATATACAGCAGTGGCAACTGATTCCGCCCAAAAATCATAGGATAATTTTTGATCATGGATCATAGATCTTGCCATATCAATTATTGATCTGTTAGCTCGTTCTGCTACTCCATTTTGCTGTGGGGAGTATGGTACAGTAGTCTCTTGCTTTATCCCATGAATTTTGCAGAAGTGGATGAAGAGTTTTGAGGTATATTCTCCACCATTGTCAGAGCGTATTTTCTTGATTTTTTCACCAGTTTCTCTCTCCACCATGGCTTTAAACTCCCTGAGCTTAGACAGAGCTTCTTCCTTTCTCTCCATGAAGTAGACCCATGTGTATCTTGTATAATCATCAATAAAAGTGATTAAATACTTCATCCCGCCTAAGGATAAATTTTGCATAGGTCCACACAGATCTGAGTGAATTAGATCTAATTTTTTCTTAGTTTTGATTAACCCAGAGCTCTTGAACGGTTGTCTGGCTTGTTTCCCATATATGCAGGCTTCACAGTGCTCCAAATTAGCTGGGGGATCAATTTTCACTCCAGAAATTAGCTGATCTTTGATCATTTTACGCAAATAATCAAAATTGATGTGTCCAAATCTCCTGTGCCAAAGCATTGGTGTTTCTTCATTTAAGTTACTTATATTGGCTTCCAATATGATGGAATATAAGTCAACTTGTATAGATTCTGATCTCTGATGCCCGAAGCAATATGAGCACCATTTTGATCAGTGATCCTGCATCCAGAATTGTCAAAACTGAAACTGAGTCCTTCTGCTGTGGCCTTGCTTACAGAGAGTAGGTTCTTGGCTATTTCTGGTACATAGAGTACTTCTTTAAAGGTCAGTGTATGGCTTCCTTCACTGCTTCTAAGGTTTACTTGGATAGTTCCTTCTCCCACTGCATCAAGTGTTCTATCGTCACCCATGAAAACCTTCTTAATTGGAATTTCTTGATATTGGGTAAAAAGTTCTTTTTGGTGTGTAAAGTGTTGAGAAGCTCCAGAGTCAATATACCACGTCTGAGAATCCTTGTTTGTGGTCATATTTAGTGCAGATATGAATAGTCTATCTTCAGTTGTTGCAGCATTTCCATATTCAGGCTTCTTTTGCTGATAATCTCTCTTTTTGAAACACCGGTCTGATGTGTGTCCTTTCCTTTTGCAGTAGTTGCAAAATAGGTTGCTGTTGCCTTTGTAGGGTCTTGGGTACCTCCTTTGTTGGTTATCATTGCTTATTAAAGCATTTTCTTCTTCCTTCTTATTGGCGCTTGATTTTCTTAATTCTTCATCCAGGAGCCTTCCATATACGTAATTTAAGGTCAAATCTTCAGTTCTGGACTCTAGGGCTGATACAAGGCCCTGAAACTCGTCTGTCAGGCTATTCAGGATGGTAACTATCACATCCTCATCAGTAGTTGGTACGCCCACAGATTCCATCTCATCTACCAGCAGGGTAATTCTGTTAATTAGATTTTTCATTTCTTCTCCTGGCAGCATCTTTGTAGTAAAGAATTTTCTTCTCAGATACATTTTCTTGGCAGCTGAACATGACTGGTAGGTGTCTTCTAATGCCTTCCAGGCATTCTTTGCTGTTTTTGCTCTTGAGCATTGAATTAGCAATTTGTCCTTGACATTAAGGCAAATGCAGTTAAAGGCACTTTGTTCTTTCTTCTGGTACTTTAAGGCTTCCTCTCCCACGTTTTTAGGAGGGCATTCTTCTCCCATGACAATATCCCAAAGGCCTCTTTCTTGCAGCAGCATCTTCATCTTCACCTTCCACACTTGGTAGTTAGATCCATCCAACTTTTCAGCAGAGGGAAAAATTCCAGTAATAGCAGTAGTAGACATTGCAGAGAGTGACAGCTCGGGGCTCATAACCTGTTGTAAGAGTCTTGGAGATATTGGAAGTGATTGGGAGAACAAGTAGATTATGTGGTTTTCACTTAATGATTTATTGAATGTAAAAGTAGTATTTATACTTTTACATGGTCTTGGCATTACAAACACGTAGAATAGGTTAAGGAAGGTCCCAAGAACATGTGTGCAAAGTTTGGGGCTGTTTGGACAACTTTGAGAATTTTCATGTTCTGGGTACCTGGTATTTTGGTGAAAATATTCTAAGAAAATCCCGACAAGGAATTTGGTCAGTATTCTCTAGGATTTGAAGGTGATGATCTAAGTGACTAAGTTAGGTGAATATTTAGGTGGAAAATACGAATTTTTACAACACTGGGTACCTGGTATTTTGGTGAAAATATTTCAAGTGAATCCCAACAAGGAATTTGGTCAGTATTATCTAGGATTTGAAGGCAATGATCTCAGTGACTAAGTTAGGTGAATATCTAGGTGGAATTTCAAATTTTTACAACAGTAATTGGTAGGGCATGTAGATTATGTGGCATGTACCAGGTGACTTATAAATTATAGCCACTACAAGGTCTTGCACCACATCACCAGTTTTTGCAATAAATCCTTGCAATATTAAAGTGCATTTTCTTGAGCACTGCTCTTAAAGAAGTGCTGCAACCTCTTGGTGAGCCTATTAATGCTCCAAAATTCCACCAAAGGCATTGTGATAGTCTTTCAAGTTCTTGATGTTGTAGCCTTGTCTGTCAGTGGGATCTTCACTCTGTCAACAATGGAGGATATGGAGCCTGTGATAGATAAGTTGTCTTTCTCTGCAAACTCAACTACCTTGTTGGAGTGTGGCTCAACTGCCTGTGCTTGCAACTCTTGTGAAAACAGCTGTTTTCTTGTTGGTAATTTTTCTTGGCTATAATAGGATTAAGTCTATTTTGGGCATATGGCATTAATTGGCAAGAACTGTAGTTTTTTTTGTATGCTTCCCTGTCTCAGGCTTGGATAGACATTTTTCCCTTAACCTTTTCCTTTATCACAGCCAGGTCTTTCACTGCTACTTTGTCTGAGTGCCTCTTATATTGAACTAAGTTTTCTCCTTGATAAATGCTGCTCTGATGCATCTATTTTGGCCTGCTTGTCCCTTGCTGGTACTCTCCTGGCAGCTTGACAATTCTTTACCGCTTGTTTTGAGCTCTCAGCCATAGTTGTGTTGGGTACCTAAGAAAGCTGCTGGCTTTTATCACTGCCAGGTTCTTCACTGCTACTTTGACTGAGTGCTTCTTGAGTAGTACTACCTTTTTTCCTCAATAAATGTTGTGCTGGTGCATCTGTGTCTGCCTGCTTGTCCCTTATTGGCACTCTTCCAGCTACCTGACATCTCTTTGACACTTGCTTGGAGCTTTTGGCCCTGCTTGTAATGGGCTCTTGAGGAAGCCGCTGATTTTTAGCTGTTGTGGTGGTGTAGAAGTACTCCTGGGAGAAGCTACACAACTCAAGGTGTGTGAGGTGTCTGATGGGTGCAATAACCTCTGTTTCTAAACTGCTGGTGTCTTTGTCAATATGTCACTATGGTAAAAGCTCCTGCTTCTCTAGCTTCCTAGGTGCTCCAAGTGTCTCCAAAGGCCTCTGTGTGTCTTGTGCACTACCCTGAAAAGCTCCTTGATGGCAGGTCTGAGATGTACTGTTGAAGGCAGGTGCAGTGATCAACTGCTAATCAATAAGGTAGAAATGTTACTGATAGAAGGATGATTTATTGATGAGGGATTGCTTTCCCTTAAATACTTTTCCTGATTGCCAAGTGATTACTAATGTAAAGGTTCTAGAAGATTCTAGGTATCAGTGGAATTCTTGATGACATCACTATGAGCTAAAAATATGCCAAGAATGTCCTGGAAGGTTCTAAAAGGCACAGCACTCTCAACCAATCAGGAATCAGTAGTCTGAAACCTGTGCAACATAGAAATACCATATATGGTATTGAAATGGTAGGGATGGTAACACAGACCTATGTCATGTGTCACGGGTACTGACGCGGGTACTTGCCTTATATAGATATATCCACTGGTCACAAAGCTGAATAACATCTGGGATAACTAATGCTAATAACTAATCAGGGTAAACATCATATGGGGATAATACTGATAATATGGGCAAAAGAAGAATGGGATAATACTGATAAGATAAAATATGGATAAGTATATCATAATGACTATATGAATAAACTTGTCTGTGGGAGGTATGTTTACCCTACCACACCGTGACACCCTTATTCTTCTGCCTTTGATAGTTTCTGCTATTCTTGAAATACTTTCTTAGCACACCAATGCTGGCCTAAAATCTCTTTGCCTGTTTGAATCCAGGATAATGCTCATGGAACAAGTCAAGTGTCTTCTGCTTGGCCTTGAGTTCCTGATGGTCCCATAGTATGCTGGCCTTAAGGTGATGGTGTGCTAGACTTCTGACAGCCTCTTGGATATTAGCCCACTCTTCATTATTGCACTCAATGGCTTCATGATCCTTCAATGGCTTTTGATTTTTAGGCATTGGTATAAACACCACATTGTCTCCCTCCCACACTGTGATAGGTTTTTCTGTGGGCTTTATCTTTGGGCACTGTTGTTGTGCTTCAAAGACTGCACAGTATCCCTCTGCTGTGACATTAGGAAATGGCTCAATTCTTGGCTGCAACATTGAGCTACTTGAGTTCCTTCTTTGCAGCAAAGATACTGCTTTCTCTACCTGGGATATTGATTGCTCCACACATATTATCTACTCATCCTGTTTCTGGACTATTTCCTGATTTCTCTGGGCCATTACATCTATCCTATCAGCCACAGCACCTAAGTGCTTTATTTATGCTTTGGTATGAGCTGACAACATACTTGCTATTATGGGTGGTGGTGATGTTATGACAGCCACTTGCTGGTCTTCAACTGAAGGTACTGTGCTTGCTACACTCTCATAGGTCTGAGCATAACAGTCAGCTTGCAGCTGCACAGAGGTTCTCAATTACCTACTTGACTGAGAGCCTGAGAAGTCTGCATTACTACCTTCAGTGGGCACATTGTCTACATGGCCTTTTTTGAATGTAGACCTGCTTGTTGCACTGAATATCAAAGCAAGCTGTTGTCAAAGCATACTTCTGTTGCCATTAGCAGTGGGGCCTAGTTGAGAACCAGACAACTTTGCTATATTTTTTGGCAGCAAATATATGGAGTGAATCATACCAAAGGGGAAATTGTGTTACATATATGCATGTATGTGGTGCCACAACTTTATTTATACTGCTTACTATGGTGGGTCATCATTGGATTTTATATTCATGTAGGTGCAATATCTCAAATACAAGACTGTCTTAAGTTAACATGAGTATTGACCAAAAAGTGATACAATAGCCTTATGTTGCTGAAGGTCAAACTGTTTGCCCCATGAACAAGACAACTTTGGCTCAACACAGTAAGAGAAGAGAGAAAAGACCGTGTGACTATTGTAGCAAGCTTTTCAGCCATGAAGCATGCAGACAGCAGAGGAAGTATTACAAGGATCATGGCCAGTGTTTTGCCACACAAGTCATATTTGACCATTCATCAGTCACTATTATACCAACATTATCATGCCAGCCAGCTGATACTTCTATATTGGCACCTGTCTGTCTTTGTAACCTTGCTCAATCTGAGTCAGATGAGTTTGTGACACCTTCAGGCTCACCTCAGCCTTCTGAATATGGCATGCAGAGTGATAGCTCTGACAAATAAGGCTCACTGATGGATTGTGAGCCTATCTCCTCTAACAACAGTACCATGCATGAGCCTGGTCAAATCCCAATATGCAATGACACAGCACCAATTAAAACAAATGCCAAGGATGCTTTATGGAGCCAAGTCAGCCCTGTAATCCATCTACTGGTGAGTGATGTAATGTTGTGGCTAGGGAAGTGCCATGCTCCCACTAATATCAGTAATGGGGGCTATGAGGATTTATTACTACTTCTTGCCTAAAGTATTCCTGGATGGACCTAATATATCTATTTCTGTCCAATAAGAATCAGCTGACTCAACTGCTGACTAATACCGCTGACTTAGTAGACAATGCTAATATACTGCTATGCTAAACATAAAGCTAACTAATCTCACCATAAACTGATCTAACTTAAACATCCAAGCAGCAGATCATAACAATAATATCTTGATACTTGGTAACATCTATGCTGGCAGAGTCCTAGCTTAAGGCTTACTACTGGGGTAATAATTGCAGAAATTGGAGGTGAATGGGAGAGCCAGCTGATTGTGCAGTCTTAGTTGGTGAGCTACCAAATATTGAGATGGTATTTATACATTCAAGTGGTCTAAATATACCAAATACTTAACATATACTTACAAAGACCCACAGCATATGCGTGCAAAGATTGAGACTTTTCTTGGCACCAGATATTTGAGTTAAAATGCTTGATACAACACCCCATAGGGAATTTGGTCAGATTTCAGTTAGATTTGTAGTTACTGATATAAGTGACTAAGTTGGGTTAGTATTGAGATAGAATTACAGACATTTGATGCCATATATACTTCAAAGCTGTTCATGCACGGCCACCAAATTAATGCCATTGAAGCAAGCCAATGCTTGGTTGCACTACCTTGAATACAATCCTGTCTCAAAATGTGCTTACTGATCAATAACCTAAATGGCAGTGTCTAAGAATGTTGAAATGTTGGACTATTTAGTACTATTTGGCAGCTAAAAGCTTACACAACAACTCTAGACTAGTCATAGCTTCTGTTGGACTTGTTACAGCCCTAGTTTTGCAACTTTTCTCAATAGTATAAAGCTAAGATTATTTCCCAATAGTCAATACCCAATCAGCCCCCTATGAAAAATAGTTTTGTCCTGTGGGTGGATCCAATCTGGATCAGCTGTCAGGATCCCATTTGAAAGCCATCAAAATACCAGCAGCTCGGAATTAGTGACCCTCTTAACAATCTTATGATGGGATCACAACAGTGTTTTGCTAATTTTACAACCAACTAAAGGGATAAAACTTGATAAGATTTCATTAGTGCTGTGACAATAATTGCATGGTATTGTTGTGGTCTTTTAGTGCTAAGTCTGCATACATTTCTCCCCTCTACTGAGTTCTGGATGATTCTCTACCCAGAGTGCTTTGTCATGCCTACTTCCAGCAAATGACCCACTAAACCAGATGATGTTACCCTCAATATCAGACAGTGCTTGAAACTTCACACAGTGTGCCTTGAACATGCCAGAAGAAAAATGCCTCTGCCCTCTGGAAGGTCTGTTACTCCTGACTGGGAAGGTATCCAAAATACTCCTGATATGGAACATGTTACTGAACACTCTGGGATATGGAAGTCTATTGAAGCTTCTGAACCTAGTATTCCAAGCTTACTCTGAGACATTTATACCCTCTGCAATGGGGTTCTCCATTGCTGTCAGCTGGGAATGAAAGTTTCTAGGACTTTTGTTGCCATGGATGGTGGGATGAAACTTTGTGGGGCAATAGTTCTTGTAATAGCAGAGAAGCTTAACAAGGGATCTCCTTGAGTAGATTGGGTTAGATGGTCCACAGTACTTGGTATACTTCTCCTCTAGTGTGTCAAAAGGAAATCCAGTAGTGGTGATGGGATTGATGAGAAAAGATCATTCAGATGAGTAAGTCATGTTGAAATTGGTAGGTGCTTGGGCCAAAGTGATTTGAATTGATTTGGCACAATCAGCTTTATTTATCTGATCTTCCATGCATTATGATTTAATCTTCATGAGTTGCCATTTATCCCATCATTATGTCGCAAAAATCATCTTCAAAAAATGACTAGGTATTTTTATTGATGCTTTACTCACAAGTCTATAATCAAATAGGAAATCTGCAATTGCTGGGATCCAATCTGTGTCAATGCAATCCACGATGCATAATAAATAATATATGAAACACTCAACAATCATAGTAGTTTTCATATATATTTAATATAAGACCAGGTTGATGCCAATGCACTACTGTATAAGCCATATGAAGAATAATTTGGTCCTGCAGGTGGATCCAATCCAGATCAGCCATCAGGATCCCATTCAGAGACCATCATAAAACCAGCAGCCTGGAGTTAGTGACCCTCCTAACAATCTTATGACAGGATTATAACAGTGTTTTGCTAATTTTACAACCAAATAAAGGGCTAAAACTTGACAAGATTTAATTGGTGCTGTGATAATAATTGCCTGGGATTGTTGTAGTCTTTTAGCGCTCTGCAGCTATTTTAAGTGGATCCAACCAGCCAGGACATCCAGTTGCTTATATGGCAAGAAACTTGATGGTATTTTGATGGCCTCACCGCAAGACTCTAAGGGCATTATATCAGCAGTATGCCAGCCTACAGCTGGTTATGTATAATGCTACCATACCAATTTACCAAGTGGTATTTCCTTCTTCTACCTCCCCTTGTGCAATTCATATATTCCACTATAGAATCACCCCTCTTTATTTGCTTACCCACTACTACCTTGGGTATTCCACATATAGTTCAAGTCAAAAAAACTATGGCCTCCTGCTTACCAACCTCTACAAATGCACATGCCTGCCACAATTGACATACTTTTATCACCTCATTTTACAGCTTTTTAGTGTGATACTTGCAAAGTTGCCATATACCTTGTACTGCAGGTAACATATACTTCTTGCAATCATATGTTTGGTTGTCACCACTTCTGCCATGAATACCTTTTGAATATCTGCAAAGAACTTCTTAGTATTTAGCCAATATATTCCTTCTGCCTGCTGGATTCTAGTCCCCCTTATAGGTGCGCTCTGGCTTTTGTTTGTGTGAATTCAGTATTGAATGGTGTAGAAGTTGGCTTGTGACCATGAGGTATCTGGCATACCTTGGAAGAGTTTTCCTAATAAACATTAGTTGCTTGTTGCACCCAACCCAACTTTGCATTACTTAACTGATTACCCATGCATTAGGGTTGCTTAGCTTCTTAATGCCATAGGAATAGGTGTCTCCATGAGCACATTTTTTTGTAAGAGTCTTGGAGATATTAGAAGTGATTGGGAGGATAAGTATATTATGTGGTTTTTCACTTGATGATTTATTGAATGAAAAAGTAATATTTATACTTTTACATGATCTTGGCATTACAAGCATGTAGAATAGGTTAAGGAAGGTCCCAATGACATATGTGCAAAGTTTGGGGCTGTTTGGACAACTTTGAGAATTTACCTGTTCTGGGTACCTGGTATTTTGGCAAAAATATTCAAAGTAAATCCCAACCAAGAATTTGGTCAGTATTCTCTAGGATTTGAGGGTAATGATCTAAGTGACTAGGTTAAGTGAGTATTTAGGTGGAATTGCAAATTTTACAATGCTCCCACTCAGCTAAATGCTCATACTGACTAGTCCTAATTTTAACCTAAGATATTCAAACTTGTTTCTAGCAAATGGTTTGGTAAGTATCTCTGCAATCATTTCATCAGTAGGTCAGTAAACTAAACTAACTAAGTTATTCTCTATAGCTTCACATATGAAATGATGTCCAATATCTATGTGCTTAGTTCTAGCATGAAAGTTGGATATTTACCTAATTGTGTATATCCTTGATTATCTTGAAATAAAGTAATAGGCATCTTTTGACATAGGCCTAAATCTGTAAAAAGCTTTCTTAACCACATTGTTTCTTTTGTAGCTTCACAGGCTGCCATATGCTCTGCCTCTGAGGCAGACAGTGCTATGGCCGGTGTGGTGGTGTATAAGTCCAAGGGAGAGATACGTCCAACACTTCTCAAGTGTTTTGTGTGTGGGGTGTTCACTGGGTGCAATAACCTCTGGCAAAAGCTTGCTAGGAATACTTGGGTTCTGTCTCTAATCTAATGTGAAGGGGAAAAAAGCCACAAGCTTGTCAAGGGAAAACTATTGAGCTACAATCCCCAACTTAGTTGGCGTCTTAACAAAAGTATGTGCTGGGTTCAGCGTCCTTTGAGATGACAATGTACTAAAGCTTCCAAAGTCAAAACAACTGTAAACTCCACCAGCAGGGACTTGATAAGAATGCAGCTTTGGTCAATAGTTACAAAGACAGAAAAGTATCTTTGCCTGTACAAGAACAAACTTGGGAAAGAATCAAATATAATAAAAGATACCTACTCTGAGTATTCCTCACAAGTAGTGCCTCCAAGGTCAGTTGGCTGTCAGCGCGGTTTCCTGGGAGTGTCCTGTGGTCTAGGGTTGGAAGTTCAGGTAGCAGCAGGTAGCAGTGATCACACTAATCAACAAGTCGGTATATTGATAAAAGGGATGATGATTTATTGTTGAGGGATAGCCTCCCTTATATACTTTTCTTACTGGCTAAGTGATTACTAATCATGGTGTTCCAGAAGGTTCCGGATATCAATAGAAATCTTAATGACATCAGAATGACCTAAGTATGTTCTAAGTAGGTGCCGGAAGGTTCTAAGAGGCACAGCACATCCAACCAATCAGGAATCAGTATTCTGAAACCTGTGTAACATGGGGATACCATATATGGTATGGAAATGGTAGGGATGGTGACACGGGTTGATCATGTGTCACGGGTACTGGCGCGGGTACTTGCCTAATATAGAAGCACTTGTAACTAGTAATCTTACATAAAGTGAGGGGTAACTTATGCAATAAGGTAAGCAGGTGTGATAGTTAACCGGCTTATGGGATAGTACTGATTGGGTAAGACAAAATGGGATAAAACTAAAATGAGTGTAGTAGGGATATAGGGAAGTAGAAAATAAGGGAATGAGCACATCTGTCAGTGGGTGTCATTGTCACCCCACTACACCGGTTGCTTTCTTGAATTCCGTGAAATTGCTCCTTGACAGTATAGAAAGGAGATTCCTGTGGTGGATCATCTGTACTTCAAATTTTGTCCCCAATCAGCATCAGAGTATCCCACAAGGTCCTGTTCTGAACCCACATAAGTGTATCTTAAGCAGATAACAGCATTTCCTATCAGGTATCTAAAAATCCACTTGACTGCTGCAATCTGATCAGATCCATAGTTCTGATTATGTTGGCTGACAACTCCCACCAAATACAAGATATCTGGAGATGCACCAAGCATGATGACATCAAACTGCCAAACATAGATTGATAAGGAAAGTCAGGGCTTTCAGATGGCACCAAGCTCTCCTGATTTGGTTGAGTTTTGACCAAGTTAAGGTTGTCTCCATTGGGGTAGCTGCTGGTTTGCAGTCTTCCATTTTGTACTTCTTTAGTATATCTTGAATATACTTGGATTGGCTTAGGGTAATAGTCAGGGTACTTCTGTCTATGGAGAACTTAATTCCTAAGTAGTAACTGAGTTCTTGTAGATCAGACATCTTGAACTCCTAAGATTGGCTGGATTTAATCACTTCCAATGTTTCTAGGTGATTGGTGGCTATAATAAGTTCATCCACATATAGAGCTAATAGAACTTGACTTGCTCTATTTGGCTTATAGTATATACTATGGTCAGCAATACTCCTTTCAAAGCTCATAGATTCCCAATAAGAATCTATCTTGCAATTCCAGGCTCTTGGTGATTGTTTAAGACCATATAGAGACCTTGTAAGCTTGCAGATTAAATAGATGTTATCTTGGTCAACAAATTCATCAGGCTGGTCCATACACATGTCCTTATCAAGTTCTCCATCCAAAGATGCAGCTTTTACATCCATTTGATGAATAAAAAACTTATATTTAGCTGCAATAGCAATGTTAATCTGATGGAATTAGACTTAGCTACCAGTGCAAAGGTCTGCGTATAGTTAAGTCCTTTTGTTTGAGAGTATCCTTTGGGCACAAGTCTTGCTTTGCATCTAACAATTGTACTATCAGCCTTGTATTTTGTCTTCAAGACCCATCTGCATCCAATTGCTTTTGGTTGATTTGTAACTTCACTTAGTCCCAAGTTTGATTTTCCACCAGGGCCTTATATTCCTCAATCATTGCAGATCTCCAAAACTTTGTCTGAGGGCTATTTAGGACCTCTTTTACAGTCTGGGTTCATCAATATGGACTGAATAGGCATAGGCTAAGTTTGTACCCTCATTGATGTAGTAATTTGGACTATTTCTTGTCCCATTGGATCTCCAGGCATTTGATAGTGGAATAATCACTTCTGGGATATTTCTGGGAACTAATTCAGGCTGAACCACAGCTATAGAGTCCTCTGGAGTAGAAAAATTTACATTATTTTGCTCTGATTCAGTCCTGACAATTAGTGGACTTCAGAGCAGATTTTTGTCACCATCTGATGTCATTTTTGTGAAAATTTTGAATTTTTATCCAACACATCCCTGAACTTGATTAGCTACTTTGCTTTGGTATTGACAAGTCTGTATGCTTTACTCTCATTGCAGTAGCCCAAAAATATGCATTTTACACTTTTTGGCACAAATTTTGACTGATTTCCAGGCAGTTTCTTGGCATATGCTGTATACCAAAATATTCTTAGATGTTTTGCCCTTGGTCTATACCTATACCATGCTTCAAATGGAGTAGAATTACAAAGTATTCTGTTATAACTCCTATTTTCAAGGTATACAGCAGTGGCAACTGATTCCACCCAAAAATAATAGGATAATTATTGATCAAGGATCATAGATCTTGCCATATCATTTATTGATCTGTTAGCATATTCTGCTACTCCATTTTGCTGTGGAGAGTATAGTACAGTAGTCTTTTGCTTTATCCCATGAATCTTGCAGAAGTGGAACAAGAGTTTTGAGGTATATTCTCTATCATTGTCAAAGCATATTTGGTTGATTTTTTCACCAGTTTCTCTTTCCACCATGGCATTAAACTCCCTGGACTTAGACAGAGCTTCTCCCTTTCTCTCCATGAAGTAGACCCATGTGCATGCTGTATAATCATCAATAAAGTTGATTAAATACTTCATCCCACCTAAGGATAAATTTTGCATAGGTCCACAGAGATCTGGGGGAATTGAATCTAATTTTTTCTCAGTTTTGATTAACCTGGGGCTCTTGAACAGTTATCTGGCTTGTTTCCCATATATGTAGGCTTCAAAGTGCTCCAAATTAGCTGGGGGATCAATTTTTACTCCAGAAATTAGCTGATCTTTGATCATTTTGCACAAATAATCAAAATTGGTGTGTCCAAATCTCCTGTGCCAAAGCATTGGTGTTTCTTTATTTAAGCTACCTATAAAGGCTTCCAAATATGATGGAATATAAGTCAACTTGTATGGATTCTGTTCTCTGATACCTGAAGCAATATGGACACCATTTTGATCAGTGATCATGCATACAGAATTGTCAAAGCTGAAACTGAGTCCTTGTGCTGTAGCCTTGCTTACAGACAGTAGATTCTTGGCTATATCTAGCACGTAGAGTACCTCTTTAAAGGTTGGTGTATGGCTTCCTTGACTGCTTCTAAGGATTACTTGGATAGTTCCTTCTCCCACTGCATCAAGTGTTCTATCATCACCCCTATGAAAATTGTGCAATTCATATATTCCATTATAGAATTACCACCCTTTATTTGCTTACCCACTACTACCTTGGGTATTCCACATATAGTTCAAGTCAAAAAAACTATGGCCTCTGTTGTGTTGTATTATGATTAGTTTGGGGCTTGTTCTACAATGTAGAGGTTAATCAACAATATACAACAACTTCCAGTATGCTAATACTGAAATAGTTTATTGGGAGTTTGATATACCGATAGAAGATATAACTTTCACTAATTTCCTCAATCTTGGGCTCAAAATATACTGTAGGCAGTGTTTATCACTTCTACAGCAGTGTTCTGACCTTCTGTCGACTAATGGGCTTATTTACTTTTATAGTAACTTTTCCTTATTTGGAAGTCACTTTCCTTTCTGAGAAAATATTTCCTAATATGGATATTCTGAACTCCCCTTTAACCTAAAGGGGTGTGTTGTAGAAGTCTCTAAAGGGGTCTTTAGACCTAAAGGGGTGTCTAAAGGGGTGTCTTTGGAGTAAAGGGGCTTCTTGTAGTGGTCTCTAAAGTGGACTTTACACTAAAGGGGTGCCCAAAGGGGCTTCTTTAAAGTAAAGGGGTTTCTTAAAGGGGTCTCTAAAGTGGACTTTAGACTAAAGGGGTGTCTAAAGGGGTGTCTTTAGAGTAAAGGGGCTTCTTAGAGAGGACTTTTCTGACAGAAAAGTGGTAGTTTCTTGTAGAACTTAGATTGGATTCTTGTGAGCTTTGCAGTCTCTTTACTGATGTAGTACCAATCAAAGTCAGAATACTCAACAGTGCAAGTGATGCAGGGGAAGTCTTATAACCTTTAAACTTGTAATTGTAGTGTGGAGATTCTGGTAAGAGAGGCTCTCTCTTTATTTTTCAGCTGGGGAAGTCATATATATGAAAATTTTGAAGGATCAAAGTTTTTGGGCAATTGCGCAAGCAATACACGTGATACAAAGCTACAATTTTGCAGTGGCGCAGATCGGACATAGGCGCAGCACCTGTGAAAATTTCACGTGATTTGATTGGCTGGTTCAAAAGTTATATGCGATCAAAGTCACCATAGTAATCCTAGCAATAAGGCATAGTATATATAATAGTTGGACTCTTTTGGTCATAACTCCTTAAGTACTGCTTCAAATGAGCTGTAATTTGAAACATGTGTTGGCTACTACGTGTTCTGTATGACATAATATTCTTGGGTGGATTGCTTGTCAGGGTCTGGAGCATTTGCTCTTCAAAGTTGGAAATTCTTGATCTTTCTCTTGTGTGTTACAATAGCAAAAAGCAAAATAAAGAAATGAGTGCAATATTGGTTTAGAGATATTGTAGTAATGGAATACTTTCCATTACCACAAGTCTCCCCTAACTTTGAGAAATAATGCCCTCATTATTACTTCTGATATGGAACTTCTTCAATCTGTTACCAGGTTGTGTCAGTGCAAGTGGTGTACCGTCAAGTTCTGCTAGTTTGTAAGATCCATTTTTGTTTGCATGTATGATCTTGTAGGGACCTTGCCATTGCATATCCAGCTTGGATGCCTTGTTTCTTTGGCTTTTTGTGTTGTGAAGTAGTATCAACTCACCTACTTCTAACAATGTTTTTCTTAGGCATTTTTGAGCGTCAAAGTACTCCTTGCCAGCCATTCTGGATTTCTTCAGGTTTTCTATTGCATTCTGTTGCAGAGTGTGTGCTTGTTGAATCTGTTGTACTCTTGCTAGCAATAGCTCTGATGTTGTCATCGTTGGTTTCCATGGGAGGGTAAGCCAATTCTCAAAAGATATGTCTATCGGCAAAACAGCTTCATGTCCATATATTAAAAAAAATGGTGTATACCCTGTACTTCTTTTAACCGTGACTCTATCAGACCAAATTGCTGCATGAAAGTTATTTGCTCATTTGTTGGGTTCTTCATAGCTAAGCTTTGCTAATGTGTTTGCAAAAGCAGAATGTCCACGTTCAACTGGTGAATTTGCTTGTGGGTGATATGGCGTAGTATGTATAAGCTTGGTTCCATGCTTTGTCGCTAGTGCTTGTATTTCATAAGATCCACATTCTCCATTGTCTGCAATAAGGGTGCCAACTGAACCATGTCTGAGTTATACATCTTTGAGAAATCTTGCTACTGCTTTTGCATTGGCTTGTTTCAGCATTCTAGCCTCTATCCAACCAGTAAAGTTATCACGACAGTCCACCACATACTTATACCCAGCTGTTGCCCTTGGTAAATGTATAATATCTACATGTGCAATTTGCCAAGCATAAGATGTGTATATACTGTGAAGTGGTTCATGCATCTTTTGGTTATCTCTTCTTTGACATGGAATACATAATCAGTTCAGGGATATTGTTGAAAAGCAAATGCATTGCTCCCAGTGGAAAGCTTTTGCTTCAACAGATGCCCTCTAACTTAAGTATCTCTGGTTTCCAATTGATTCCATATTCCAGCCAATGGCTTATAGCTTGCCAACTTTGCGGAAATTGCATACTCACTTCTGTATGTTCTCTCTGTAGAAAGATGATGTTCATAGTGCTGGTGTCTGGGTAACAATAATGTGTGTGAGTTATGGAGTAAATACCCTAGAACTCACACATTTGACAGTAATACCGTCCATTGTGCCCAGAAAAACCTGCTATCTTGCTGATGGCTGGGGTATCTCCAATACAGACAATAATATGAGCTTCTACATGATGGCCATTTACTGTTATCCCACTGGAAAGCATATAAAATCATCCAGCAATGAGTACAGGTATCTATTCAGGCTGGACGGTGACTAAGGCCCAGATACCAGTAAGATTACCATCAGATTATTGCTCTAATACTGTAAGATGGGTGGGAGCTTCAGCTTGATGAGAATCAGTGGCCTGCAGGATATGCTGGTACAGTACTTTTTAATACAAATCCATTAAGTGCTGAAGCCAAGGTATGGTTATACATACCTTCAAAGAAGCCCTTGCTTATTAGCTGTCTGTAATGTTTACCATCAAATCTATTGGATTGGTTTGCTCTTGATTGATACTGAGTGTGGTACTGTGTAGCTTTGCAATATTTGTTGGACTGCATCAGCTTCCTCAGATGGGGTATGACTGGAATATACCCTGAGTGTGAACAATGTTTTTCCTCAATGGTGGTTGATTCCTGACAACCTGGACATGTTGCAATAGTAGCATTTTTGGATGTGAATGCCATGCAACTGTTAACACATGCTGGAATCAGGACAGTCTCTGGATCATATGTTGCCAGCTGCATGACAATTGTCCACTTGTACCATGTACATGGTAAGTTGCATCCTGGTATGATTTTGGCAAGAAGTAGTATTAACTCCTCAAAGACCCCATTACTGATATTAGTGGAAATGAGCCACTTCTCTAGCCACAACATTACATCATTCACCAGTAATTGGATTACTGAGCTCACCTGGCTCCATAAAGTATCCTTGGCATTTGTTTCAATGGGTACTATTTCATTGCATATAGGGACTTGACTGGGCTCATATGTGGTACTGTTGTTAGGGGAGATAGGCTCAAAATCCATCAGTGAACCTTCTTTGTAAGAGCTATCACTTGGCATGCCATATTTGGAAGGCTGAGGTGGGCTTAAAGGTGTCACAAACTCACCTGACTCAGTTTGTGCAAGGTAACAAAGATGGACAGGTGCCAATATAGAAGTATTGACTGACTGGCAAGATAATGTTGGTATAATAGTGACCAATGAATGGTCAAATATGACCTGGGTGGCAAAACACTGGCCATGATCCTTTTGGTACTTCCTATGCTGTCTCAGTGCTTCATGGCTGAGAGGCTTGCCACAATAGCCACAAGGTCTTTTTCTCTTTGCTTACAGCAATGAGTCAAAGTAGTCTTGTCCATAAGGCAAACAGCTTGACCTTCAACAATGTAATGCTATTATATCACCTTTTGATCAATACTCATGTGAACTTAAGACAGTCTTGTATTTGGGACATTGCACCTACATAAATGTAAGATTCAATGCGGACCTGCCATAGTAAACATTATAAATAAAGTTGTAGCACCACATACAAATGTATATGTCACACTATTTCCCCTTTGGTTTGTCTCACTTCCATATATACACCACCAAAAAATAAAGCAAAGTTGTCTAGTTCTCAACCAAACCCCACTGCTGACAGCAACGGAAGAACAGTTGGACAACAGCTTGCTTTGACACTCAGTGCAACAAACAGGGCTACATCCAAAAATGGCCCTCTGGACAGTGTGCCCATTGAAGGTGATAATGCGGGCTCCTCAGGCTCTCAGTCAAGTAGGTAATTGAGAACCTCTGCACAGCCACAGGCTGACCATTATGCTCAGGCAGATGAGAATGTAGTAAGCACAGTGCCCTCAGCTCAAGATCAGAATGTGGCAATGATATCATCACCACCACCCATATTAGCAAGTATGTTGTCAGCTCATTTCAAAGTATTAATGAAGCAATTAGGTGCAGTGGCTGACAGGATAGATGTAATGGCCTAGAGAAGTCAGGAAATAGTCCAGAAACAGGAAGAGCAGATAATACTTGCAGAGCAATCAATATCCCAGGTAGAGAAAGCAGCATCTTTGCTGTAACAAAGAAACTCAAGTAGCTCAATGCCACAGCCAAGAATTGAGCCATTTCCCAATGTAACAGCAGCGGAACACCACACAGTCTTTGAAGCACAACAACAGTGCCCAAAGATAAAGCTCATAGAAAAACCTATCACAGTGTGGGAGGGAGACAATATGGTGTTTATAACAGAGCCTAAAAATCAAAAGTCATTGAAGATCTGTGAAGCTGTTGAGTGTAATAATGAAGAGTGGGCTAATATACAGGAGGCCATCAGAAGTCTAGCATGCCATCACCTCATGGCTGGCATACCATGGGACCATCAGGAACTCAAGGCCAAGCAAGATGCACTTAACTTGTTCCATGAGCATTATCCTGGACTCAAATGGGCAAACATATTTTGGGCCAGCGTTGGTATGCTAATTAAGTGTCTTAAGAATGAAGAAACTATGAAAGGCAGAAGAACAAGGGTGCCATGGCTAAGAACCAGTGGCTTCCTCAAAAGCCAATTACAAGCATGGCCAAAAGCTCCAGACAAGCTTCAAAGATACATCAGGTTGCTGGAAGAGTGCCAATTAGGGACTAGCAGACACACATGGATGCACCAGCACAACCTTCATTGAGGAAAAAGCGCTGTACCACTCAAGAAGCACCCAGACTAAGTAGCAGTGAAGGACCTGGCAGTGATAAAAACCAGCTACTCTTACAGGAGCCCATCACAACTACAGTTGAGAGCTCAAAACAAGTGGCAAAGAAACATCAGGTTGCCAGAAGAGTGCCAGCAAGGGATATGCAGGCCAAAAGAGATGCACAGAGCAGAATTTATCTGGGAGAAAACAGAGTTCTTTACAAGAAGCACTCAGACAAAGTAGCAGTGAAAGATCTGGTAGTGATAAAGGAAAAGGTAAAGGGAAGAATGTCTATCCAGGCCTGAGACAGGGAGGCATGCTAGAAAAGCTGCAGTTCTTTCCAATTAGCACTGTAAGTCCAGAACAGACTGAATCCCATCATAGCTAACAAGAATTACCAACAAGAAACCAGCTACTTTCACACAAGTTGGAAGTGCAGTCAGTTGAGCTACACTCCAGCAAGGTAGTTGATTTTACTGAGAAAGGCAATTTGTCTGCCACAGCCTCCACATCCTCCATTGTTGTCAGAGTGGAGATCCCACTGGCAGACAAGGCTACAATGTCAAGAGCTCAAAAGACTATCACAATGCCTTCAGTGGAATTTTGGAACATTAACAGGCACACCAAGAGGTTGCAGCACTTCTTCAAGAGCGGTGCTCAAGAAAATGCACTGGAATATTGCAAGGGTTTATTGCAAAGACTGGCAGATGAGGTGCTAGACCTTGCAGTGCTGGCTGAAGACCAGGATGTGTGGGAACCAGTGAATGAACAGAGGCACAAAGACATTGGGTTCCTACCAAAGTTGTGGAACCAGAGCATTACAGCAGAAATACTCACTGAGTGGTAGATTTTAATGGAGTTACTTGTTGAGTGTGGGGTTGGACTTAATGTTAGTGTAGGGTATAGGGACTTGAATAGGCCAACATAATTGGCAATTGAGGTACAACTGAAGCTTCAATGGAAATAAATCAATTTGTATGCATGAAAAGTAAGAGAAACAGTTGAGTCAGGAAGTATGGAGTGTGTAAAAGAGGCAATAGCCAATCAATGCACAATAACATTGGAGGCAATAGTGTGTCCAGGGTATAGAGACTTGCATAGGTCAATACAATAGGCAATTGGGGTAAAACTGAAGTTTCAACAGAAATAAATCAGTTTGTACGCATGAAAAGTAGAGAAATGGTTGAGTCAGGAAGTATGGAGTGTGTAAAAGAGGCAATAGCCAACCAATTCACACAAACATAGGAGGTGATAGAGTGTTTGAGATCAGGATGTGAGTAATTGGCAGGGAACTAATCAAAAGCCACTTATACATTGTTGTGATGAAAAATTTTGACTAAGTTTTTTGTGAAATGTGGGGTGCAATTGTTTTTCAATGATCTCTGGATGGTGTCTCAATGGGATCAGTATCTCATAGTCACAGGACTTTAACTTTGTGACAGCCTTTTGATGGGATCACCTCAATAATCTTTCATAGGGTGCCCATGAAAACCTTCTTAATTGGAATTTCATGTTATTGAGTAAAAAGTTCTTTTGGTGTATAAAGTGCTGAGATGCTCCACAGTCAATATACCACATCTGAGAATCCTTGATTGTAGTCATACTTAGTGCAGATATGTATAGTCTGTCTTCAATTGTTAAACCATTTCTATATTCAGCTTCTTTTGCTGATTATCTTTCTTTTTGAGATGCCGGTCTGATGTGAGTCCTTTCCTTTTGCAATAGTTACACAACAGGTTGCTGTTGTCTTTGTAGGGTCTTGGGTACCTCCTTTGCTGGCTATCATTGCTCATTAAAGCACTTTCCTCTTCCTTCTTATTGGTGCTTGATTTTCTTAATTCTTCATCCAGGAGCATTCCATATATGTAATTTAAGGTCAAATCTTCAGTTCTGCACTAGGGCTGATACAGGGTCCCAAAACTTGTCTGTCAGGCTATTCAGGATGGTAACTATCACATCCTCATCAGTAGTTGCTGCGCCCACATATTCCAATTCATCTACCAGCAGGGTAATTTTGTTATTCAGACTTTTCATTTGTTCTCCTGGCAGCATCTTTGTAGTAAGAATTTTTGTCTCCGATACATTTTCTTAGCAGCTGAATATGACTGGTAGGTGTCTTCTAATGCCTTCCAGGCATTCTTTGCCATTTTTGCTCTTAAGCATTGAATTTGCAATTTGTCCTTAACATTATGGCAACTGCAGTTAAAGGCACTTCGTCCTTTTTTCTGGTACTTTAAGGTTTCCTCTCACATGTTTTTAGGAGAGCATTCTTCTCCCATGACAATATCCCAAAGGCCTCTTTCTTATAGCAGCATCTTCATCTTCACCTTCCACATATGGTGGTTAGAGCCATCCAACTTTTCAGCAGAGGGAAAAATTCCAGTAATAGCAGTGGTAGACATTGCAGATAGTGACAGCTTGAGGCATGTAGCCTGTTGTAATAGTCATGGAGATATTGGAAGTGATTGGAAGGACAAGTAGAATATGTTGTTTTTCACTTGATGATTTATTGAATGTAAAAGTAGTGTTTATACTTTTACATGATCTTGGCATTACAAGCACTTAGAATAGGTTAAGAGAGATCCCCAGAACATGTGTGCAAAGTTTGGGGCTGTTTGGACAATTTTGAGAATTTTCATTTGCTGGGCACCAAGTACTTTGGTGAAAATATTGTAAGTAAATCCCAACAAGGAATTTGGTCAGTATTCTCTAGGATTTGAGGATAATGATCTAAGTGACTAAGTTAGGTAAATATATAGGTGGAATTACAGATTTTTGTAACACATTTGTCCTCAGTATTTTCAAACTCTTCCTGGCTGTCCTCCATGTGCCAACTCATCATATCCATGATGGACTTGAAGGTAATATTCTTGATGAGATTGGGATATGGTAGTACCTGCAACTTGACTTGTCTTCCTATCTCCCCACACATCTGCTCCATAGAAAACTCCTAAAAGGTCAAGAAAGGCCCAATATTCTCCACACACCATGTAAGATGGAGTAGAAAATGGATACAGTAGTGGCAAAGATCTATGTGTTCAGCTTTATGTTTGTAGTATAGCCACTCAAATCCTGTCATAAACTTGTTGCACAACCCTAAGAAAAAAAATTGAGAAAAGGCCCGCAAAATACCATCATAGTATCAGCTGAATTCCAAGTTCCTCAAAATTGACAATTCTCAATATCCCTGTTCTGAGCTGATGGGAAGGCAAGCAAACAAGTTCTCCAGGAGACTAGGCAAACTAGCATCCATACCAAATTTGGTGATTAGCTGCCCATTACTTTCACTAAAAATTGCATTTGAAATTTTGAGCCCAAAACACCAGCTGAATACCGGCAAAATACCCTCAGAATACCAGCAGAATACCAGCTAAAAATCAGATAAATTCCAAGTTTGGAATTTTTCATAGGGACAACAGTTGTAGATGCATCAGGTTGGCATTGGTAATCTGCTTCTGGATAAATATTCCTACTATGTCCACATATGACTCCTAATGCTCCCAATGCACTCTTGGTAGGAATGGCTTCAGAACATCACTTGAATAAATACATACCCAGCACATCCAGTCATTGCATTTATATTGTTGCATATGCATATGAATATTGATTGGCACCTGTGAGAAGTACATAGGGTAGCAGATACTCTATAATATCTTGCCAATTCTTTCAAATTTCTCCAGTACCTCAAAGGGCATATTTAGCTTGAAATGCCCCATAAAGAACTTGGTATTAGTGTAGGGATATTGTTGAAAAGCAAATGCATTGCTCCTAGTGGAAAGCTTTTGCTCCAACAGATACCCTCTATGTTAAGTATCTCCAGTCTCTGATTGATTCCATATTCTGGCCAATGCATATAGCCTGCCAACTTTGCTGCAATTGCATGCTGACTTTTGTATGTTCTCTCTGTGGAGAGATGGTGTTCTTAGTGCTGGTATTTGGGTAATAATAATGTGTGTGAGTTATGGAGTAAATCCCCTGGATCTCACACATTTGAGAGCAATACCATCCATTGTGCTGGGAAAAGCCTGCTATTGTGCTGATGGCTTGGGTAACTCTAATGCAGATAATAATATGCGCTTTTACATGATGGCTATTGACTGTTATCCTGCTGGAAAGCATATGAAATTCATCTAGCAGTGGATACAGGTTGCTATCCAGGTTGGATGGTGATTAAGGCCCAGATACCAGTGATACTACCATCAGATTATTGATCTGATACCGTTAGATGGGCAGCAGATTGAAGTTGATGGGAATCAGTAGCCAGCAGGATTTGCTGGTAGAGTACTTGTTTCATGAGAATCCATCAAGTGCTAAAGAAAAGGCATGGCCATACATACCTTCAAAGTAGCCCTTGCTTATTAGCTGTTTGTAATGTTTGCCATCAAATATATTAGATAGGTTTGCTCTTGATTGATGCTGTGTGTGGTACTGTATAGCTTTGCAATATTTGTTGGACTGCATCATCTTCCTCAGACAGGGTATGACCAGAATATATCCAAAGAGTGAACAATGTTTTCCCTCAATGGTGGTGAAGTCCCGACAATTTGGACATGTTGCAATGGTAGCATTTTTGGATGTGAATGCCATGCAACTGCTAACATATGCTAGAATCAGGACAGTCTCTGGATCATATGTTACCAGCTGCACAAGGGTTGTCCACTTGCACCATGTACATGGTAAGTTGCATCCTGGTATGATTTTGGCAAGAAGTAGTAATAAATCCTCAAAGCCCCTGTTACTGATAGTAGTGGAAATGAGCCACTTCTCTAGCCACATCATCACATCATTACATCATATACCAGTAACTGGATTACTGGGCTCACTTGGCTCCATAAAGTATCCTTGGCACTTGTTTCAACAGGTGTTGTCTCATTGCATATAGCAACTTGACCAGAATCATAAATGGTACTGTTGTTAGGGGAGATAGGCTCAAAATCCATCAGTGAACCTTCTCTGTCAGAGCTATCACTCTGCGTGCCATATTTAGAAGGCGGAGGTGGGCCTAAAGGTGTCACAAACTCACCCAACTCAGTTTGCCCAAGGTGACAAAGACAGACAGGTACCAATATAGAAGTATCAACTAACTGGCAAGATAATGTTGGTATAATAGTGACCAATGAATGGTCAAATGTAACTTGGGTGGCAAAACACTGGCCATGATCCTTTTAGTACTTCCTATGCTGTCTGAGTGCTTCATGGCTGAGAGGCTTGCCACAATAGCCACATGGTCTTTTTCTCTTTGCTTACAGCAATGAGTCAAAGTAGTCTTGTCCATAAGGCAAACAGTTTGACCCTCAACAATGTAATGCTATTATATCTCCTTTTGGTCAGTACTCATGTGAACTTAAGACAGTCTGGTATATCAGATATTGCACCTACATGAATGTAAGATTCAATGCTGAGCCACCATAGTAAGCATTATGAACAAAGTTCTAGTACCACATACAGAAGTATATGTCACACTATTTCCCCTTTAGTTTGACTCACTTCCATATATATTCTGCCAAGAAATAAAGCAAAGTCATCTGGTTCCCAACCAAACACCACCACTGACAGCAACAGAAGAATGGTTGGACAACAGCTTGCTTTGACACTCAGTACATCAAGTGGGGCTACATCCAAAAAAGGCCCAGTAGTCAGTGTGCCCATTGAAGGTAATGATGCAGACTCCTCAGGCTCTCAGTCAAGTAGGCTATTGAGAACCTCTGCGGAGCCGCAAGCTGACTGTTATGCTCAGGAAGATGAGAATGTACCAAACGCAGTACCCTCAGGTGAAGACCCACAAGTGGCTGTTATAGCATTACCACCACCTATATTAGCAAGTATATTGTCAGCTCATACCAAAGCATTAGTGAAGCATTTAGGTGCAGTGGCTGAAAGGATAGATGCAATGGCCCAGAGAAATCAGGAAATTGTCCAGAAACAGGATAAGTGGATAATATTTGTAGAGCAATCAATATCCCAGGTAGAGAAAGCAGTATCTTTGCTGCAAAGAAGGAACAATAGCTGAATGTCATGGCCAAGAATTAAGCCATTTCCCAATGTAACAGCAGAGGAACACCATGCAGTCTTTGAAGTACAACAACAGTGCCCAAAGATAAAGCCCACAGAAAAACCTATCACAGCATGGGAGGGAGACAATGTGGTGTTTATAACAGAGCCTGAAAATCAAAAGACATTGAAGATCCATGAAGCCATTGAGTGCAATAATCAAGAGTGGGCTAGTACTCATGAAGCCGTCAGAAGTCTAGCATGCCATCACCTTTAGGCTGGCATACCATGCAACCATCAGGAACTCAAAGCCAAACAGAATGCATGTGACTTGTTCCATGAGCATTATCCAGGATTCAAATGGGCAAACAGATTTTGGGCCAGCATTGGTATGCTAAGAAAGTATCTTAAGAATAGCAGAAACTATCAAAGGCAGAAGTACAAGGGTGCCATGGCTAATAGCCAGTGGCTCTCTCAAGAGCCCATTACAAGCAGGGCCAAAAGCTCCAGACAAGTGTCAAAGATACGTCAGGTTGCTGGAAGAGTGGTAATTAGGGACAAGCAGGCAGACATGGATGCACCAGCACAACATTTATCAAAGAAAAAGCATAGTATCACTGAAGAAGAACACAGGCAAAGTAGCAGTGAAGGACCTGGCAGTGAAAAAATCAGCAGCTTTTACAGGAGCCCATCACTACTATGGTTGAGAGCTCAAGACAAGCAGAAAACAAACAACAGGCTGCTGGAAGAGTGCCAGCAAGGGACAAGCAGGACAAAACAGATGTGTCAGAGCAATATCTATTGAGGAGAAAACATAGGTCTTTACAAGAAGCACTCAGACACAGTAGCAGTGAAAGACCTGGCAGTGATAAAGAAAAAGTAAAGGGCAGAGGTTTCACCCAAGCCTGTGACAGAGAGGCATGCAAAAAAACTGCAGTTGTTGCCAATCAACACCACAAGCCCAGAACAGGCTGAATCCCAGCATAGCCAACAAGAATTATCAGCAATAAAGCACCTGTTTTCACAACAGTTGGAAGTGCAGCCAGTTGAGCTGCACTCCAGCAAGATTGATGAGTTTACTGAAAAAGACAATTTGTCTACCACAGCCTCCACAGCCTCCATATCCGCAATTGTTGACAGAGTGGAGATCCAACTGACAGACAAGGCTACAATGTCAAG
This sequence comes from Basidiobolus meristosporus CBS 931.73, assembly GCA_002104905.1. Classification (NCBI taxonomy): domain Eukaryota; kingdom Fungi; phylum Basidiobolomycota; class Basidiobolomycetes; order Basidiobolales; family Basidiobolaceae; genus Basidiobolus; species Basidiobolus meristosporus. Next base: position 68,913 of record MCFE01000085.1, read on the forward strand.
AGCTCAAAAGACTATCACAATGCCTTCAGTGGATTTTGGAACATTAATAGGCACACCAAGAGGTTGCAGCACTTCTTCAAGAGCAGTGCTCAAGAAATCACACTGGAATATTGCAAGGATTTATTGCAAAGACTGGCAGATGAGGTGCTAGACTTTGCAGTGCCGGCTGAAGACCAGGACATGTGGGAACCATTGAATGAACAGTGGCATAAAGCTGTTGGGTTCCCACCAAAGTTGTGGAACCAGAGCATCACAGCAGAAATACTATTGAGTGGTGGATTTTAATGGAGTTACTTGTTGAGTGTGGGGTTGGGCTTGATGTTAGTCTAGGGTATAGGGACTTATATAGGTCAGTACAATTGGCAATTGAGGTACAACTGAAGTTTCAATGGAAATAAATCAATTTGTATGCATGAAGAGTAAGAGAAACAGTTGAGTCAGGAAGTAAGGAGTGTGAAAAAGCGGTAATAGCCAATCAATGCACAAAAACATTGGAGGCAATAGTGTGTCCAGGATCAGAAAGTGAGCAAATTGGCAGGAAACCAATCAAAAACCACTTAGACATTTTTGTGATGAAAATTTTGACTAAGTTTTTTTTGAAAACTGGGATGCAATTATTTTTCAACAATCTCTAGATGGTGTCCTGATGGGATCAGTACCTCTTAGTCACGGGACTTTAACATTGTGACGGCCTTTTGACAGGATCATCTCAATAAGTTTTCATTGCAAGGTATCCAAATCTGTCACTATGGTCCCTATACCAAGTCTCCACTCTTCTTTGGTTCAACCCTGACAAAACCCATCCCCCAGCTCACAAGCATGGTCTGGACCTGAGAAGTTAATGTTGAATCTGTTCAGGTCCTTACCAAATGATTTTGGTATGGCCCAAGTGTCTATGATAGCCTTCATATAGATATTTGGGAACTACTTATTATTCTAGCAGAACTAGATATCTCAGAGAGTCAACAGAGATAGAAAACCTAAGTAGAATGCTGTGGCATGAGTTCCACATCAAGATGCCAGTGGATGTATGTAAGTAGATATATAATAAGATAAGTATTGAAATCAAGAATGAGCTGAAAGTGAAGGGATTTGATGAGGAAGTTGTGTGGACACAATTTTGCAAACAATTTGCACAGTACAGGCTGGAAAGATCTGTTCATGCCTCAACTTTGGGAGCCAAAAAGATTTTGGATGAGTTTTTGCCTCAAATGACTAATTCATTACATGATATATTAGTAGAGCTAAGTGGCTTCCAAGAGCAATATAAACAGAATGCATTCAGGCAGCAGTTCCAAAGTATCAGACAGAGGGTAAGTGAATACTTTGAGCAATCAGAAGGTGAGTTTCAGGAGGAAAATATGTTGAAATATTTAGAGAGATATATTGGAAGTGAATTGGAGAATTAGAAGATTTACATGATATTCACTTGTGGTTTTATTGAGTTACAACATAGTATTTATTCCCATTGCAGACCTATGTAAATGTAACTATTTGATAACTGCTAGGGGAGTCTCAGGAGTACATGTGCTAAGTTTCAGCACATTTGAACAAGTTTCAAATTTTCCTAAAATTCTGTACTTCTCTATTTGTGATAATTAGTAAATATCTTACAAACTAATTTCTAGGTTGATAATCTGAAAGACATCATTTCACTAAGTGCTAGTTCATAGTATATTAATAATTAGGTGCACTCCTAATTATTTCAACAGAATACAGACTGCAAGCAACAGCGTTTAGATTGCGCCAGCATGCCTTGCTAGATTCCTTACCATCTCTTGCAACTTCAGCACACCAGTGCACTTCAGTCCAAGCTATGCCAACACCCATCATAAGAGTGCCCTGCATCAAGTCAACAAGTGTTGGGTCAATGCGTGCACTTCCAAGCAAAACCACCAGAACTCACCAAACTGCTCATTTAGACACATGTCCATTGGAGCACACCAAGTTACATCAACCAGCAGCATCACATCAAACTCAGCTAAGGGCCAAGCCAGTGCATCAAATTGCATCTGTATGTGCCATTACACCTGATCATCAGCAAATTTCATCTGGTGAACATACTGATGATGACCCACATGAAGTGCTTCCACCACCAGAGTCTTTGGCAAGTGAAAGAACACATCAACATGTAGCACTGCAGGCTGGTTCAGCAGCATCATCCAGGGCAATTAAGCGCAGCCAAGCTGCAGCATTGCACTTATCAACTAGGTGGCACAAGACTTGTTGAATTTGTATCATGCCAGGGGACGCCACGTAATCTGCCGCCTTTAAGAACAATTGGGCACAATATTATTGCTACCAGTAGGCAGGATTACTCTTGGACAATTTTGCGCCATGTGGGACAATCTTGCACACTATGGCACAATCTGACACAATGAGGTTGGCATGGATGACTGTGCAAACTTGTAATGTATACATCATATGTGCAATTGGATACTACTATTATGGTAAGTAAAATCTGGTATTTGGATATGTTTCTTCAATATAAATGGAAATAAATGCGTATCACAATATAAACTACTCTGATACTTATCATTTTGGTAACCATCACTCCAATTGGATGGTATCTCAGCAGTTAGTTGGTCCAATAATATCCTGAAGCTATCAACCCCCCATAGACTTTTTGACCAATTCACAAGCTACCTGATTTGCCATCAAATATCCCATTTTGCCCATTGAGCAGGTAAATATCCTGATCCTAGTAATTATACAAGGTGTCATAGCTAGCACATAACCAATCAAATAGGTGCAAAACAGATCAAATGGCCGCACTGGTGTAACAGATGATGTTTATATATGCAGGGTGTATATTTATAGGGGTTCTGTCTCAAATATGAGACAGCCTTGATATTGCTTATATCAAAATTTAGTGATCACTGATTTTCAATGGCTTAATTTGGATTGCAAAAAAATGCGTTGTTTGGATCATGGTAACTAATAGTGGTTCAATGCAGTCTCATCATCTTCTCCTAGGTTTTTATCTAACAGGGATTACTACTGAAGTATTTGTTAGTGTATCACTTTGCACACCTAAACTACTTCCTTGTTGACTATCCTCTTGGCTACTTGTGTATTTGTAGTCAGTATTTTGCCTCCTAGTTGATGAGTGCAATGCTGCAGCTTGGCAATGCTCAATTGCTCCAGATGATGCTACTGAACTGGCCTGCAGTGCTACATGCTGATGCGTTCTTTTACTTGCCAAAGGCTCTTTTGGTGGAAGCACTTCTTGTGGGTCATCATCAGTCAATTCACCAGAAGAAACTAGCTGATGGTCAGGTGTAATGGCATATGCAGGTGCAACTTGATGCGCTGGCATGGCCCTTTGCTGAGTTTGATGTGATGCCACTGATTGACACAACTCAGCCCACTCCAATGGACTTGTGTCTAAATGAGTGGTTTGGCAAGTTCTGGCAGTTTTGCTCTGAAGCATGTGTGTTGACCTGATATGGATTGACCTGATGCAAGGCACTTTGTGAAGGGTGTTGGCATTGTTTGGGCTGACATGTTCCAGTGTGCTGAAGTTGCCAGGGAAGGTATGAAATCCAGCAAGGAGTGCTGGCATGATCTAGATGCAGTTACTTGTGGTCTGTATTCTTTGAGTTTTCCATATATTATGCATGATGCAATCCAAGATGCATCAACATGGATTAGATCTCATCAATTGCATATCTCCTATTTGACTATAGACTTGTGTGTAAAACATCAATAAAAGTATCAAGTCATTGCTTAAGGATGATTTTTGCAACATAATGAAGGGATGCATGGCCATTGATGGATGTTTAATCATAATGAGTGGAAAATCAGATAAACAAAGCTGATTGTGCCAAATCAAATGAATACACCTCAGCCTGATCACCTATCAATTGTAATATGACTTACTCATCTGAATGGTATTATCTCATCAATCCCATTGCTACCACTGGATTTCCTTTTGAAACACTAGAGGAGATCTATACTAAGTACTGTGGACCATCTACCCCAATCTACCCAAGGAGATCCCTTGTTAAGCTTCTCTGCTATTACAACAACTATTGCCCCACAAGGTTTCATCCCACCATCTATGGCAACAAAAGCCATAGAAACTTTTATTCCCAGCTGACAGCAATGGGAAAACACCTTGGAGAGGGTATGAATGACTTGGAGCAAGCTTGGAGTACAAGGTTCAGAAGCTTCAATAGACTTCCACATCTCAGAGCATTCAGCAACAGGTTCCATATCAGGAGTAATTTGGATACCTTCCCAGTCAGGATTAACAGGACTTCTACAGGGCAGAGGTACTTTATTCCGGCAAGTGCAGGGTACACTGTGTGAAGTTTAAAGCACTGTCTGACATTGAGGGTAACATCATCTAGCTTAGTGGGCCATTTGCTGGAAGTAGGAATGACAAAGCACTCTGGGTAGAGAATTTTCCCAAATTCAGTAGAGGGGAGAAATGCATGGCAGACTTAGCTTATATAGGAGAGGGTTGTCAGAGACTAGGATGTATTATAGCATATAGGAAGCCAAGGAATGGTGTGCTTAGCAGGAGGCAGAAGCTCTACATTGAGATATTTAATCATTCTGAGAGAGGGTGGAGCATATATCTGGACATCTACAGAGATTCAGCATATTGGCTGGTAAATTCAGAGGAAAGTCATATATAGGAGAAAACAGCAGAATAAGTAAAACAGTTACAATACTTATCAATGTGCAGTATATTGATACAAGAAGACATCTACTGAGAGAAATGTGTCTGGAGCAATATGAAGAATAAATAAAGCAAGGAAAGAACTATTCTGAGCAACATAAGTAAGATTGAGTAAAATTACCAGTAACTATATCCTACCACTGGCATTATGGTAGAAACTATAGTGCTGGATAGTGCCATAGCATGCCAGATCAATCCGGCATTATAAACAGGCTGGCAATATGCAGCACTATCTGAAGGAACAAGTATAGAATTCTCACTACAAACACACTAGTAGCCAAGAGGATAGTCAACAAGGAAGTAGCTTAAGTGTGCAAAGTGAATCACTACTAAATGCTTCAGTAGTAATCCCTGTGAGAAAAAAACCTAGGATAAGATGATGCAATTGCATCAAGTTACTATTATTTGTCATGATTGAAACATCTCATTTTTTTGCAATCCAAGTTAAGCCATTGCAAATCAATGTTCACTATATTTTCGATATAAGCAATATCAAGGTAGCCTCACATTCAAGGCAGAATCCCTATAAGTAAACACCCTGCATATATATACATCATCTGTAACATTGGTGAAGCCATTTGACCTGTTTTGCACCTATTTAATTGGTTGCATGCTAGCTACAACACAGTTTACAATTACTAGGATCATGATATTTACCTGCTCAATAAGCAAAATGGAATATTTGATGGCAAATCAGGTAGCTTGTGTATTGGTCAAAGAGCCAATTGGAAGCTGACAGTTTCAAGATACTTTTGGACAAATTAACGGATGGGATACCAGCCAATTGGAGCAATGGTAACCAAAATGGCAAGTATCAGTGTAGTTTATGGTGTGATATGCATTTATTTCTGTTTATATGAAAGAAACATATCCAAATACTGGACTTTGGCTGCCATAATAGCGGTATCCAATTGCACACATGATGCAAGCATTACAAGCTGGCCAATCATATATGCCAACCTCATTGTGTCAGATTGCGCCATACTGAGCAAGATTTTCTCACATGGTGCAATATTGTTCAGGAGCAATCCTGACTACTGGTAGCTATAAAATCATGCTGAGTTGTTATTAGAGACTGCAGACTGCACAGCATGCCCTGGCACAGTACAATGGAACTGGTCTATTACAAATAAAGTTATGGCACCATATACACATGTATGTGTGACACTATTTCCCCTTTGGTTTGATTTACTTCCATATATATGCTGCCAAAAAACAAATCCTATGAGAGTGTAGCAAGCACAGTACCTTCAGTTGAAGACCAGCAAGTGGCTGTCATAACATCACCACCACCCAAAATAGCAAGTATGTTGTCAGCTCATAACAAATCATAAATAAAGCAATTAGGTGCAGTGGCTGATAGAATAGATGCAATGGCCAGGAGAAATCAGGAAATAGTCCAGAAACAGGATGAGTAGATAGTATGTGTAGAGTAATCAATATCCCAGGTAGAGAAAGCAGTATCTTTGCTGCAAAGAAAAAACTCAAGTAGCTCAATGTTACAGCCAAGAGTTGAGCCATTTCCTGATGTAAGAGCAGAGTAGCACCATACAGTAACCAAAGCACAACAATAGTGCACAAAGATAAACCCTACAGAAAACCTATCACAGAGTGTGAGGGAGATACTGTGGTGTTTACACCAAAGCCTAAAAATCAAAAGACATTGAGGATGATGAAGCTGTTTTGTGCAATAATGAAGAGTGAGCTAATATTGAAGAGGCCCTCAGAAGTCTAGAATGCCATTACCTTAAGGCTACCATACCATGGGACTATTGGGAACTCAAGGCCAAGCAGAATGCACTTAACTTGTTACATGAGCATTATCCTGGATTCAAATAGGCAAACAGATTTTGGGCCAGAATTGGTATGCTAAGAAAGTATCTTAAGAATAGCAGAAACTATCAAAGGCAGAAGAACAAGGGTGCCATGGCCAATAGCCAGCGGCTTTCTCAAGAGCTCATTGCACGCAGGGCCAAAAGCTCCAGAGAAGTGTCAAAGAGATATCAGGTAGTTGGAAGAGTGCCAATTAGGGATAAGCAGACAGATACAGATTCATCAGCACAACATTTATCAAGAAAAAAGTAAAGTACAACTCAAGCAGCACTCAGTCAAAGTAGCAGTGAAAGACCTGGCAGTGATAAAAACCAGTGGCTTTTACAGGAGCCTGTCTCAACTACAGTTGAGAGCTCAAAGCCAGCCAAAAAGAAACATCAGGTTGCCAGAAGAGTGACAGCAAGGGACAAGTAGGCCAAAACAGATGCCATAGAGCAGAATTTGTCAAGGAGAAATGTAGCTCTTTACAAGGAGAACTCAGACAAAGCAGCAGTGAAAGACCTGGCAGTGACAAAAGAAAAGTAGAGGGAAAAAAGTCTACTCAAGCCTGAGACTGGGAGGCAAGCAAAAAAAACTGCAGTTCTTGCCTATTAATGCCGCAAGCTCAGAACAGACTAAATCTCATCCTAGCCAAGAAGTATTACCAACAAGAAAACAGCTCTTTAACCAGAGTTGGAAATGCAGCCAGTTGCGCTGCACTCCAGCAAGATTGATGAGTTTACTGAAAAAGGCAATTTGTCTACCACAGCCTCCATATCCTCAGTTGCTGACAGAGCGGAGATCCAACTGATAGACAAGGCTACAATGCCAAGAGTTCAAAAGACTATCTAACACCTTCAGTGGAGTTTTGGAACATTAATAGGCACACCAAGAGCTTGCCGCACTTCTGCAAGAGCAGTGCTCAAGAAAACACACAGGAATATTGCAAGGATCTATTGCAAAGACTGGCAGATGAGGTGCTAGACCTTGCAGTGCCAGCTGAAGACCAGAACATGTGGGAACCAGTGAATGAACAATAGCACAAAGCTGTTGGGTTTCCACCAAAGTTGTGGAACTAGAGTGTTAAAGCAGAAATATTTGTTGGATGGTGGATTTTAATGGAGTCACTTGTTGAGTGTGGGGTTGGGCTTATTGCTAGTGTAGGGTATAGGGACTTGAATAGGCCAACATAATTGGCAATTGAGGTACAACTGAAGCTTCAATGGAAATAAATCAATTTGTATGCATGAAAAGTAAGAGAAACAGTTGAGTCAGGAAGTATAGAGCATTAAAAAGAGGCAATTGTCAATCAATGCACACAAATGTACGAGGCAATAGAGTGTCCAGGTTCAGAAAGTGAGCAAATTGGCAGGAAACCAATCAAAGGCCATTTAAACATTGTTGTGATGAGAAATTTTGACCAAGTTTTTTGTGAAATCTGAGGTGCAATTATTTTTAATGGTCTCTGGACAATGTCCTGACAGGATCTGTACCGCTTAGTCACAGGACTCTAACTTTGTGACGGCCTTTTGACTGGAGCATCTCAATAATTCTTCATAAGGTCCTTCCACCATAAATCATGTATTAAGCCTGAAACTGTTCAAAGAGAGTACAGGAGATTTGTAATGACTGATGAGTATCAGACCCTGAAAAAAAATCAGTCTTAGGACATACTCAAGTTACCAATTAATCAATTGCCAAATGAGTGCAAATACACCATGAGATCAAATACAAGGCTTATGGTACAGCTACATGATACAAAGGCCAACTTATATCAAAGGTTAACCATCCAGCAAAGGGACCAGACTGCACTGAAGCCTTTACACAGATAGCTAAGTGTATATCCATCAGACTATTCTAGCTATTGCGGCCAAATATACAATTTACCCATCAGTAAAATACATATGCAGCATCTTCAAGTTAGGTACCCAATGAGGATGTGTTTATAGCCTAGCTTGATTGGCTTGCAGACAAAGATAACCAACATTTGGCCTGTATCTCAACAATAGTACTAAATAGTCTTAGAAACGCACCAAAAGCCTGAAATTGCCAGATAGCTTCTTGTGTTACAATTCTTGGTATAAGAGTTGTAGAGGAATAGGGAGTTTAGCTAGTATTATTCATTAAAACTTGAACTGATTTTTATTGAGGTTCCAGCAGCTCCTTATATACATTTTGCCAGATCAATTGCTGACTAATTGTATTTTCTAATGTAGGTTGTGGCTGATGACTCATTTGATTGCATCATCACCACCCAATAAGATCTTACTTAATATATCTATTTCATTCTGATAAGGATCTGCTGATTCATTTGCTTACTAATGCTACTGATTTCATAGATAATACTGATATACTGATAACCTAAACACATACTAATTGATTTGACAAAAACTGATCTAACTTAAACATTCAAGCGGCAGATAATAACATTCTCCCCTACTAAAGTTGAGAGGGTTCTCCTGAATCTCTTTTCTTGTGATACCAATATCTTGATGGTTCAGTATTATCAGCAAGTCTTGCAAGCTTGAGTCTGTCCCTATGCACTAAGTCTTCCTGGATATTGCCTTGTTTGTCCACCAGTTGGTAAGTTGCAAATGGACATTCTCTGATGATCTCGAATGGTCCCGTCCATTGTGGCTCAAACTTCTTCTGAGCGCTGTTTCTTAGCAATACAAAGTTCCCAACTGTCAATGCTTCTGGTGCTATAGTCTTATCAAATCTCTGCTTCATCTTTTCTGCACTTTGAGATACTTTGGTCCGTGCCTCTTGACGTCTTTGTTCCAGTTACTGGTGTCTACTTGGCTGACTGAGTTCATCTTCTAAGGTGTCTGTAAGTTTTGGTTGTGTGAGATCTCCTGGAATCCTTGGCTCACATCCATAAACTAAGTAAAATGGTGATTGCTGGGTGGTGTTGTGTACTCTGACTCTGCATGCAAAGAGTGCTTGGTCTATATACTCATCCCATCTACTGACAACTCCATTTGCATACTTGGTCAGCATTTTTCCAAATAATCCATTAAACCGCTCAGTGACTCCATTAGTTCTGGGGTGATATGCTGAGGTTTCAAAATGTACTCATTTCTATAATGTGAAATTCTCAAAGCATTTGTAGTAATAGATGGTACTATCAGGCCAAGATAGTGACTTGTTTAATTGCAACGTGTTGCTCACCATAGCTGATGGATTTAGGGCCTTGTAGGTACTGAGCACAAAGGGTATGTCTTCAGATTTTTTACTCTTATACACATCATGCACAGCTCTATACCATACAAAAGAGTCAAAAAGAGAATTATCTACAGGACAGTGAGAGAAACTAAAGAGGCACTTTGCATGGAGATATAGTACTAATCTTGTGTAGTTTGTTGCCTAGTTGAGGTCTGCCAGGTATCTACAGGCAGATTCTGGGACTATGTGGCACTAATGAGTCAACAGGTTATTATTCTATGAAACAGCTCTACTATACTTAAAAGGAGTTGCCATCATAAGCTAAAGGTACTCACACAAGAGTTTTTAACAGGCTATTATGGAAACTCAGATGGTGGAGAGGGACAAAACATAGAGGACAGTAGATCCACTGTAGGATATGCCTTTTGTGACTATAAAGAAGCCATCTAATGGGAGTCAAAAAATCAACTTGCCTATGCATCATTCCCCACAGAGGCAGATTAAATACAGTGTGTGAGGCTGCAAAAGCAGCAATATAGTTAAGAAGTCTGCTTAATGTTAGAAGGATATGTCAAAAGCTCCTTCTATATATGTGATGATAATTACAAATGTTCATGATTAGGTAGTAAGCCACCTCATCACAATTGAACAAGGTACATTCATACTAGAAACCAACTTGCACTTGAGGTTATAGAGAGTAACTTAGTAGACTTAGTTTATTGTCCTGCCAATAAATTGATTGTAAACATATTGATCACCATCACCTCCAATTTCCCCAAAACTCTTACCACAAATAATGGTGTTTCTTGTAGTGGATCTACTTCTTTGTCACTCTCCTAGCTCTCTTGCCTGTCAGGTCACCCTTCATTTGATATATACATGTTGGTAGATTATCATTGAAATTTAATAAAAAGCCCTATTATAGATTATACAAATCTACACATGTCACATTACCCCAACTTAACATTGAGTATATTGTTTAACTCACTAAGCAACTCTAATAAGGCTAAGATCATAAACTGAGTCAGGAAAAAGAAATTATATAGAAGAGGGGGAGTGATGATATATGGGACTATTTGGTATCATTCAGCAGCTAAAAATTTACTTAGCAATTCTAGTCTAGTCTTGGTCACTGTAGGACTAACTTACAGCTCTAACTTTGCCACTGTCTTCAGATCTATGATCCTATTATTATTAACTCATTGTCTAGATCAAATTAGCCCTGTTACCAAATTATATGTACTAACCCTGAAGCTGTTACAGAGTGCTTCTGAATGTTGAGAAACCCCCCTTACTTAGTGTTGCAGCTGAATTACTTCTACAAAGGACACAAATGCTTAGCATCTTTATGAATCCACAACAGTTAAGCTATTATCAGTATTTCTTGATAAGTTCCTTATATTAAAATCACTGCTTAAATTGCAACAGCTTTACCTTAGGGAGTACACTCCAGAGCAGATGTATGTGGAGCCAGAAAGACTTGTCATATTGTGGGTACTACCATATTCCAATTCCATGAATAGTATAACTTTCCTTTCTGTCTTATAAATGATAAGTTGGCACATAGAGGTCAGCCACAATGTGTTGAAAAATACTCAGCATAGATGTGCACATGGTGGTACGCATTTCATGGTCATTGAGAAGTTGGACAGTCCCAGGGCATGGTGAATAAGTTTAGAAGTGCAAAGTTGGGTTTGATGCAACAGATAGAGATTGTAGAGCATCCCATCATGGTGGCTGACCTGATCTTGTTGCAGTACCACTGTAAGGCTGCACCTGCTTAGTAAAAAGCTGCATAATGCAAATTGCTTTCTGGTGGAATTCCCTTAGCCTTCAAAGCTTCTTTGATAAGGAAGAGTCAAGTTCCCAGATTTTCACTGACTCTACCATGGTACCAGTTGACCTTCACACTCAAGTTGTTCTTGACAGGGTTTTGCTGGCTAAGAGTCAGGGTTGACTGTTGCTGTTGGGCCAGGATTTGCTGCAAACAATTCTTCCATACTTGATTCTGTGACATCCTGTGGAAGACTTCTTTTTTCTACAAGGGGGAGGTGTCTGGTAGTTGCTGCTACCAATGTTACAACTCTTGATAAAGAATTGTAGAGCACTAGAGAGTTTAACCAGTATGGTATTCTTTGAAACTTGGACCAATTCTATTGAGGTTCCAGCAGCTCCAGCCAGCACTTCAAAGTATAGCACCTCATCTGCCAGTCTTTGCAATAAGTCAATGCTATATTCAAGCATGTTTTCTTGAGCACTGCTTTTGAAGAAGTACTGCAACCTCTTGGTATGCCTATTAATGCTCCAAAGTTCCACTGAAGGCCTTGTGATAACCTTATGAGTTCTTGACATTGTTACTTTGTCTGTGAGTGGGGTCACCACTCTTTCAACAATGAAGGACATGAATGCTGTGGTAGACAAATTGTCTTTCTCTGCAGCTCATCTACCTCCCTGGAGTATAGGTCAAGTGGTTGCACTTCCAAATATTAAGAAAGCAGCTTTTTCTTGTTGTTAATTCTTCTGGGCTATGGGGACTTGGCCTGTCCTGGGCTAATGGTGTTTATTGACAATGACTGCAGCTTTTTCTTACCCTTTGCATTCTCTACTTTGGCTATACTTTTTTCCCTTACCTTTCCTTTATCACTGCCAGGTCTTTCACTGCAACTTTGTCTGAGTGCTTCTTGTATCAAACTATACTGTTGCCTTGTCAAATGCTATTCTGATATATCTGTTTTGGCATATTTGTCCCTTACCAGCATTCTGCTGGCTACCTGATGTTTCTTTGCCACTAGTTGTGAACATTCAGCCCTAGTAGCAATAGGTTCCCAAGGATACTACTGGTTTCTATCACTGTCAGGTCCTTCCCTGCAACCTTCATTGAGTGTCTGTTGAGTGAAACTATTCTTTTTGTTGCTAAATATTGTGCTGTTGCCCCTGCATCTACCTGCTTGTCCCCTAGCAACACTCTTCTAGCTACCTGATACATCTTTGATACTGGTTTAGAGCTTTTGGGTCCACTGGTATCAGGCTCTTGAGGAAGCTGCTGGTTTTTAGCTATTACATCCTTGTTATTCTGCCTTTGATGGTTTCTGCTCTTCTTGAGATAATCTCTTGGCATACTAATGCTGACTTAAGGCTTGTTTGCTTGTTTGAATCCAGAATATTACTCATGGAGCAAGCTAAGCACATATTACTTGGCCTTAGTTCCTGATTGTCCCATGGTACATTAGCCTTAAGGTGATGGTATGCTAGATTTCTAATTGCCAGCTAATTATTGGCCCACTCCCATCATTGCACTCAATAGCTTCACAGAACCCCAATGTCATTTGATTTGGGGTTTCTCTGCTTTTACATTGGGGAGTGGCTCAATTCTTGAGTGTGACATTGAGCTACTCCAGTACCTTCTTTGCAGTAAAGATGCTGCATTCTCTACCCATTATACAGATTGCTCTACATGCATAATCTGTCCATCCTGTTTCTTGGCTATTTTCTGATTGCTCTGGACCATTGTACTGCCTAATAAAAAAATATGAAAAGGCCAGCAGAATAACATCACAATATCAGCTGAATTCCGAGTTCCCTAAATTGCCAACCCTCATATCTCCAGTGCCAGCTGATAGGCAGCCTAGGAGACATATTAGATCTACTTTCATCAATATCAAAGCAGATAGATACCTCCCCACTGTTTTCAGCAAAAATTACATTGGAAAATTAGAAATGAATACACCGGTGGTATATCCAGATATACTCTTAGAATACCAGCAAAATGCCAGCTGAAAATCAGAGGAATTCCAAATTTGAGATATTTCATGCAGATCTATCCTATCAGCTCTTGTGTGCCTTTGTGATGCTTTGGTATGAGCTGACAACATACTTGCTAATGTTACAAGTCTTGGTGTAAGAGTTGTAGAGGAATAGGAAGTTTAGCTAGTATTGTATTCACTGAAACCTGAACTGATCTTTATTGAGATTCCAGCAGCTCCTTACATACATTTTGCCAGATCAATTGCTGACTAATTGTATTTCCCAATGTAGGCTGTGGCTGATGACTCATTTGATTTCATCATCATCACCCAGTGAGATCCTACCCAATTTATCTATCTCTGTCCAATAAGGATCTGCTGATTCATTTGTTGGCCAATGCTACTGATCTGATAGATAATACTGATATACTGATAACCTAAGCATATAACTAATTGATTTAGCTAGAAACTGGTCTAACTTAATCATTCAAGCGGCAGATCATAACACTAATACATGTGGTGGTTATGGGATGATGGTTACCTGCTAGTTCTCAACCAAAGGTACGGTGCTTGCTACACTCATCTACCTGAGTATAATGGTCAGCCTGTGGGTTAACAGATATTCTCATTTCCCTACTTGGCTGAGAGCCTGAGCTGTCAGCGTTTATTACAGTTAGTACACTGCTAACATTGCCTTTTTTCATTGAAGCCTTGCTGGTTGCACTGAGTGTCAAAGTAAGTTGCTGTCCAACTGTTCACCTACTGATGTCAACAATGAGGCTTGGTTGGTTGCCACATGACACTGCTTTATTTCTTGGCAGCATATATATGGAAGTGATTGAAACCAAAGGGTAAGTAGTATTACATATTTTTGTGTATGTGGTGCCACAACTTTATTTGTAAAGCTTTCTACGGCGGGTCATCATTGAATCTTACATTCTTGCAGGTACAATGTCTCAGATGTAAGACTGTCTCATGTTCACATGAGCATTGACAAACTGTGATGAAGTAGTGTTATGCTGCCAAGTGCCACACTGTTTGCCCATGGAGAAGACTGCCATGATTTAATGCAGTCAGAGAAGAGAAAAGAGACCAGATGGTTACTGCATCAAGCCTCTCAGCCATAATGCATGCAAACATCAGAAAATGCCACCATTGTAAGGTGTCCAACTTGTCATGAATCCACCAACATAGGAGGAAAACATTGTTAACACTCTGGACATATTCCTGTAATGCCCTATCTGAAGCAGCTCATGCAGTCCAGGAAATATTGTGAAACTATTAAGTGCTGCACTAAGTATTAATCAAGCTCAAACAATTCTGATACACTTGATGACAAATTCACTAAAAGCTAAGATGCAATGGCTACTTTGAAGATATGTATAAGCATGCCTTTGCCTTGGTACTTGTTGGGTTCTCATTGAACAAGTATGTTACCAGCAGATCCTGCTGGCCACTGATTTGCACTGCCATGAGTCTGCCACTAGTCATTTTTAGTGAGGGAATTGTAGCTTTTTCTTAGTTCAGACCAATTAAGTACTCCTTGGCAATTGTTTGGCTTGGTCTTCCTATACGCAGGCTTTACATTGCTCCAAATTGCCTGGGCATCAACTTTTCATCTGGAAACTAGATAATTATTAATTATTTTAGGCAAATAATCAAATTGATGTGTCCTAATATCCTGTGCCAAAGCATTGGTGCTTTTATATCTAAGAGGAAAGTGTAATTAAGTTCTTGACTGGTCTGGCTGAACCAAAGGGCCAGTTAAATGCTGTATCTTAGAATTGCCATAAAGGTTTGTATCTAATATTGGTATTTCTTATGGCTGGCCTTGGCTACAAAGGCTACAGAGTTGGTGTGCTATACATGCTAAGCTTGGTGTTCTTAGGAGTTCTAGATGTGCTAGGCTTATGTGGAAAGTATAGTAGAATTACTGAAGTCTTATTCTGCTGAGACATAATCTTACTCTTGTAAAGACACACACTGAGCCAACAGGTTCATTAAGCTTATACATTCACAATCAAGTTGAATTAGTAAGAGCCAAGAGACTGGACAAATTGAAGTTAGTTAAGGTGCTGATATGTGCATATATTAAATGAAATTTGCATCAACAACCATCTGATATCTTGGCAACTGCCAAGTGGTTGGATAGATATCAGATAACTAATCACTTCAAGAGTCTTGATAGATCAGATGAGAATGTAGTAATCATACGAGAATGAATTAGGTGTGGCATCTAAAAGTAGATTCTGAGAAGTTATAAATCAGGCATAACTGGGATCAGGTATGCTTGGGTTGGCAAAAATCAGTTAGGATACTGGATCTTCTAACGGAATAAAATTGGCTAAGTTTTGAATGTTGATGCACAATATCACTTTCTGCTGGAAGAGGAGCTTTCTGATACCTTTTGGGTTCCCCTACAGCTTCAGTTTTGGTCAATAATGGCAACATCATCAAAGTTAATGTAAGGTTCCCAGGTGTGGTGTTTGGCATGACAACCTTACCATTTGACCAAATACCACAACTTTGTTCTTCATCA
The DNA here is from genome assembly GCA_002104905.1 of Basidiobolus meristosporus CBS 931.73. NCBI lineage: Eukaryota > Fungi > Basidiobolomycota > Basidiobolomycetes > Basidiobolales > Basidiobolaceae > Basidiobolus > Basidiobolus meristosporus. The sequence goes on from MCFE01000085.1 coordinate 84,862, forward strand.
TAATCCGCAATAGCTTCAACCTCTAAGGATTCTGAAGTTACCAAGTTTTGTGATATAAGTTTAAGTGAAGAAGGTGGAAAGTTCTTGGGTAGCAGTGCTCTAGTGTGGCCTTCAAGGAAATAAGATTCTTCAGCAGTTTTTCTGACAATTTTTGAATGAGCCTTCATATTTGGGGACAAGTCTAGATTTTTGTATAGGATCATGTGTCATGATGTATGACCCGTATGGGAAGCTGCTGTTCCTCTGCTGAGGTTTATTTTGAAGTCATCTTTTGCTATAAGGCTTTACTTCTGGCACTGATAGAAGGGTGGACAATGTTGGCAAGGCACTCAAGTTGGTCCTTTAACTGTTCTGTATTTAACTTTGCTAACCCTGTATTCTGGCTGTCTCCAAAGTGGTTGAATCTTCTTCCTAACAATAAAGAAAATGTTACTGATCCATGTAGAGCTGCAAAATCAATGCTGGTAACATACTGGACAGTAGGAATGTGTTCTAATTCTTCTTGGAACCTCTGATACATTTCCTGATGATGTATACTGAGGACTGAGCATGTCTTTCAGCAAGTCCATTATTTTTGGGATAATATGCAATGATCAGATGGTAATCAATGTCACTTTTTGGGAAAAGGCCATTGATCATATGATCCGCAAGTACTCTTCCATTATCTAATAGAATGACCTTGGGGATTCCAGAGAGTCAGCAGAGCTTGTATAGTGCTTGTGCAGCAGTGACAGCATATTTGTCTGGGATAGCTTTAAGGAAGACAGAATATGTGCAGACATCCATATTTATAAAGAGGTAGTGATTACCATCACCTCTAGTGGTGAGAAGTCAGCTAGATCAATTGCAATAGGTTCCATAGGAAGGCTTGCATCAATGGGACTCAAAGGGTGAGGTCTATAACAACTGATATTGTGAAGTTGATATTCTCTGCATGACTTGACAAGTTCTAGGTAGTCAGCTTTAATACTTGGCCAGTGATATGCATCCAAGTGCAGCTTCATTATAAGTGTGTCAGCTCCAAAGTGGCCAAGTAAATGACTCCTCTATCAATGTTTTTCTTTTATCTGCATGAGGGATTTGCCAAGTTGCTAAATCCAGCTTGGGAACTATTTTGGAAGTTGCAGTGAGTTCAATGATTATGTCAGCAATCACATGTCCCTCCCAAGGCAAAGTTGAAAAAGTCTTGAACAATGGTCTGGCAGAATGTTGGGAATTCCTGAGCAATACAAAGTGTAATATTCATAATCAAGTAGAGTGTCAAGCAAGTTGGTATACATTGGAGTCAGAGTCTTTTGAGTGTGGATAAAGACAAGTTCTTGGTAGGGAGTGTTTAAGGTAAAAGGGTTACCCCATTGGTACTGATGAAACGTCCTAAAGGCAAAGACTATTGCAAGTAGCTTCTTCTTGGTGGCTGAGTAGTTTCTTTCAGCAGGTTGTAGTAATCTGGCTTGAAAGAGTACCAGTGAGGCAGATTTTGTTCTTCATCCTGTTAGAGAACTGCCCCTATCCCAACATCAGATGCATCAGTAGCAACAACAAAGGGCATAGTAAAGTCTGGGTAGCATGTGGTATGTGCCTGTGGAAGCAATTGGCAAAATGACTAAAATGCTTGGGCACAAGTCTTGTTCCAGACTGAGGGGAGATTTTGAGGCAGGCAAAACTGCACTTTTCAGCATTGAGAATTAGTCCAGCAAAATCAGTCTATTAATTACATCAGTGGTGTGAGTAGAATGATCATCCAGATTTGTGGAAAATATATGAACGTCATCTACAAATAACAATGTGTAGGGGCATTCCTGAGTATTATAGTCATGATGCCCTGCAGCTTGCTGGTCTGAGTTTTAGCCCAAAGGGAGCTTCCTGAAACATCCATTGCATATTATTCCAAGGGCATCTACCAGGTGCCAACAGGAATGCGGAATTGGGTATTGTTTCCTCCATGTTGACTCTCCAGGTGGTATTTCAAATGTAACAATTGGCTCAAGATTTGTGCACAAACTTTCCTGGGAATAGCTTGGTTTCCTTCTATGGCTGGCTAAATATCCCCTTTAACTGATTGACAATATTCTTGAAATGCTAGGGGTGATTCTTCTTTGGTTGGAATGTAAAGTGATTGAATGTAACACAGCTACACAAAAAAAGATGTTGTATTCAAGACAAAAGTGTAATAAAACTCTTGAATTCTTTGACTTAATCAAAGGGTCAATGAAGTGCTGAATCTTAGCATTGACAGACAGTGGTAGAAATACTTGTAGAGAGATTCTGGTCTAATTTTGATATTTCATATAGATGGGTGTGGCTATAAAGACAACAGAGTTGCTTTGCTATACAGGCTAGGCTTGGGTTGAGACTAGAGCAGGATTGTTGAATTGTTGATTTTGCTGGGACACAATCTTATTTTTTGTTGTGACAAACACTAAACCATGAGATTTGGTATACTTTATTTATAGTCTTCTGATCAAGTTGTACCAGTGAGCACCAAGAGACTAGACTAATTGAAATCTGTTTCACAGCTGATAGGTGCATAAGATTAATGAAAATTATATCAAGAATCATCTGATGTCTTGGCAACTGAGTTGTGGTTGGATAGCTCTCAGATGGCTAACCATTCAGAAAAACTTAGCATATCTGTTGAGATTGTAATCACCACATGAGAATGGATCAGGTGTGCCAGCTAAAGATAGACTTTGAGAAGTGATAGAATTAACCATAACTGGGATTAGTCATGCTTGGGTCAGGGAAAATCAGTTAGGTTACCAGATCTTGTAACAGAGCAATATTGGCTAAGTCTTAAATGTTGATGTACAACAGTGCTTTTTCACTTAAGTTACGCATAGTGGCTCCCGGACATTATGGAGTATAATTTTATTTGTATAAATTCTCCTTTCTGATACCCAAAGCAATATGGGCACCATTTTAATCACCCAGTCACTGCCTATGATTATGCACATTGAGTAGATATAGCCTCTTTTGTACACTCCCTGCTTGATCACTTAACCAATTCTCTTACTTTTCCTGCATACAAATTGATCTATTTCCATTGAAGCTTTGGTTTTACCTCTAGTGTCAATGATATTGACCTATAGAAGCCACTATACACAGCACTAACATTAATCCCAACCCCACACTCAACAAGCAACTCCATAAATATCTACCACTCTATCAGTATTTCTGCTGTAAAACCCTATTTCCATGACTGAGGTGGGAACCCTGCAGCCTTATGCCACTATTCATTCACTGGTCCACATATGTCTTGGTCTTCAGCCAGTGCTGCAAGGTATAGCTCCTCATATGTTAGTCTTTGCAATAAATCTTAGCAATATTCAAGTGCATTTTGTTGAGCAGTGCTCTTGAAAAAATGCTGCAACCTTTTGGTATGCCAATTAGTATTTCAATATTCCACTGTTGGCATTGCTGTGGTCTTTTGAGTTTCTGATGCTGTTGCTTTCTCTGTTGGTGGGATTTCTGCTGTGTCTGTTGCAATTTAAGAAGTGATTTGGATATAAGGAACTTATCAAGAAATAGTGATAATAGTTGAACTGTTGTTTATTCATAAAGAATCTCAGTATTTATACCTTTGTAGAAGTAATACAGCTGCAACACTAAGTAGGGAGGGTTTCTCAATATTCAGGAGCATTCTGTAACAGTTTCAGGGTTAGTACATAATGTTTGGTAATAGTGCTAATTTGATCCTGACTATAAGGGAGTAATCATAAGATCATATATCTGGAGAAAGTGGCAAAGTTAAGGCAGTAAATGAGTCCTACAGTGACTAAGACAAGTCTAGAATTGTTAAGTAAATTTTTAGCTGCTGAATGATACCAAATAGTCCAATACTTCAACACTCCCCCTCAACTAAATAATTTCTTAATCCCAATTTCTCTGTAAGGATCTCAAACTGTGGCCAAGCTAGTGGTTTTGTCAATATGTCTGCCACCATTTTGTCAGTTGGGCAGTAAGCCAGCTTCACTAAGTTATTTTCTACAGCTTCCCTCACAAAGTGATGCTGTATATCAATGTGCTTAGTTCTGGCATGATTAGTAGGATTTCTAGCTAATGAAATACAACTTTGATTATCCTTGTAAATACATGTTGGTTCACCTGAATTAAAACCTAAGTCTTTGAATAATTTTTGTAGCCATATAGCCTCCTTAGTTGCTTGACATGCAGCCATATATTTGGCTTCAGTTGTAGATAGTGCCGCAGTTGGTTGTTTCTTGCAATTCCAAGTAATAGCTGCACCAGCATAAAGAAATACATATCCTGTGGTAGAGCATCTGTCAATCAGATCCCTACCCCAATCTGAATCACTATAACCATCAAATTTTTGCCTATTAGCTGCTCCAGAGTATTCCAGTACCATATTTATGGTACCTTGTAGATATCTGAGAATCCGCTTAACTGCTGCAATTTGATCTGATCCATAAATCTGCATGAATTGACTGACTATTCCAACTGCCACTGCAATATCTGGACGTGTAGACACTATCAAGTACATTAGGCTACCAACCATTGATTGATAGGGAAAGTTTTGGTCCATATTTGAGCCATTTTCATCTATAACTGGCTGAGATTTGCTTAATTTCAGGTTATTGTCCATAGGGGTTGCTGCAGGTTTGCAATTTTTTTGAAGCGTCTAAGAATGTCCCTGATGTACTTAGACTGATTCAGTACATATTTCTGCGTAGGTATGTCAAATTTGACCTCAACTCCAAGAAAATAGCTCAATTTTCCAAGATCTTTCATCTCAAACTTGCTGAAGAGATCTGATCTTGTCTGTTTATGTGCCTCTTGATCACTTGTAGCTATAATTAGGTCATCCACATAAAGAACTAAGATGATCACACCCTTTTTGAGCTGTTTCACATATATACTGTGATCTGCAGTGCTACAAGAGAACCCAATTTCCTCTAGATATATGTCAATCTTGTTGTACCATGCTCTGGGTGCCTGCTTAAGCCCATACAATGATTTTCTAAGTTTGCACACCTTATGGGGGCCTTTTGGATTGGTAAAACCTTCTGGTTGCTCCATATATATAGTTTCTTGCAAATCCCCATTTAGAAAGGCTGTTTTGACGTCCATTTGGTGTAGAACTAGACTGTGTGCAGCTGCCAGGGCTAGAACTGTCCTAATAGAGCTAAACTTGGCAACCGGAGCAAATGTTTCCTTAAAGTCTAGTCCCTGGATCTGGGAATAGCCTTTAGCTACCAATCTAGCCTTGTACTTATCAACAACACCATTTGAGGTTATCTTGATCTTGTAGACCCATCTACATCCTATTGGCTTTCTCCCATTTGGTAAATCTACCAGTTCCTACGTTTTTGCCTTGATCAGTGATTGGTACTCCTCCTGCATGGCTTGTAGCCACTTGGTAGCATCTGGACCTTGCATTGCCTGCTCCAGATTCTGAGGTTTGGCACATAAGGCAAGATAAGCTTCTTCATGATCATTGGATGTCTGCCACCAGGATCCAGGGGCATCTCTTATTCTGGTAGATCTCCTAACTGGGATGATCTGTTCTGATCTGGAACTGGTAGAGGTATCTTCCATCTCTGGCTGGATTTGGTACGTATCCTCTTCATTTGTGTTGATTGCATCATCAGGCAGCTGGCCAATGATTTCCGTGGCTTTCTGATCTGAATTCTCCTCAAATACAACATCCCTGCTCTTGATCAGCTTCTGAATTTTGCCATCATACACTCTATGCCCTTTAGTATCTTTGCAATACCCAAGAAAGATCCCTTTCCTACTCCTTGGTTCCAACTTTGAGCAATTTTTGTCAGGGATGTGATAAAAAACATCACTGCCAAAGATCTTGAGGTGCTGGAGATCTGGCTTTTTGCCTGTGGATGCTTCAAAGGGTGTAGAATCACATAGTGCTGTTGTTGGGCATCTGTTCTTGATGTATACAGCGGTAGCAACAGATTCAGCCCAAAACTTGTAGTCCATTCCCTTATCATGTAGTATAGATCTTCCCATCCCTACTATTGTTCTATTTGCACGTTCTGCTACTCCATTTTGCTGTGGAGTATGAGGAACTGTGGTCTGTTGAAGTATACCAGTAGACAAGCAGTATTTTGCAAACTCCTTTGAGCAGTATTCTCCTCCATTGTCACTTTGTAGTACCTTCAATTTACACCCAGTTTGAGTTTCTACCATGTTCTTGAAGTGCTTAAACGTCTCTAAAGCTTCATCCTTTGTTTTGAGGAAGTACACCCATGTATATCTTGTCTTGTCATCAGTAATATCATGAAGTATCTCTTGGCTCCAAAGGACAGTGTTCTCATGGGGCCACATATGTCTGAGTGTACAATAGCCAATATTTTGGTGGTATTGATGCCTTCTGAGCTCTTGAAATGTTGCCTAGCTTGTTTACCATATGAACATCCCTTACAAACATTCAGTTTGATTGGAGTTGAGTATTTTATGCCCAAAACAAGCTGATTTTTCACCAATTGGCTCATTTTCTGTTCCCCTATGTGTCCTAGCCTCCTATGCCACATCTCCCAGTTGGTTTCATCAGTTTCAGCATTGTTGACATACTCAGGTACAATGATCTTGCATTGTAACTTGTATATATTGTGATCTCTGATTCCCAAAGCTAATTTTTGTCCATTTTCACTCAATATTGAGCAGCTCAGCTTAGTAAAAACAAATCTCAGTCCCTGAGTAGTTGCTTTACTGACTGAGAGTAGGTTCTTAGCTATTCCAGGTACATAGAGTACGTCAGTCAGTTTTGCTGTTGTTGCCCCTGAGTTATCACTCATATTTAGTTGTATAGACCCACTGGCGGTAGCTTCCAATGCAGAGTTATCTCCCAGATAAACCTTTCTTACAGGAATAGTCTTTAAGTTGCTGAACCAATCCTTTATACCACAAATATGCTGTGATGCTCCAGAGTCAATATACCATTCATTACTTTGGTTACTTGCACTCTCTTGTACAGTTACAAATAACTGTTCATCAGTAGTTATATGGTTTGCCTGCTGTAGTTTCTGTTTTTTGTCTGCTTGTTTCTTCTTGCATTCTCTTGCCCAGTGTTGTAGTTACAGCAGCCAGGTTTTCTTTGGTTTTGTTGCTTTCCCTTCTTTTCTGTATGCATTTCTGAACTGAATAAAGCATTATCTTCAATTTTCTCTGCTTGATCATTATGTCTGAGTTCTTCATGGAGAAGTCTTCCTTTGACATAGTCTAAAGTCAAGTTGTCTTCTCTGCTTTCAAAAGAAAGTATGAGTGGCTCATACTTGTCTGGTAGGCTGCAAAGCAGACAGAGTATCTTTTCTTCATCATCTACACCAGCATTAATACTGCAAAGTTCTTCTGCAAGTGTCTTCACTCTGGTAATGAGTTGTAGCATGTCATCATCTGGCATCTTCCTCATGTTGAAGAACTTTGGTTTCAAATAAAGCTTGCTTGTTACTGACTTTGCTCTAAAGATCTTCTCTAAGGATTCCCATGCTGCTTTGGCAGTATTTGAGGCATGGATTTGTCCAATGAAGGAGTCTTGCACATTGATGCATATGGCATTGAAGGCCTTTCTCTCCTTCTCTTGAAACTTCTCCACATCTTCTGCTGTTCCTTTGGGCTCAACTTCCTTTCCTGTTACTATGTTCCAAAGCTTTCTTTCCTCAAGGTGGATCTGCATCTTGATTCTCCAAAGTCTGTAGTTCTTCCCATCAAACCTCTGCTTTACAGGGAAGATGTTGGTATTGCTTTGTTTGCTGGTAGAAATCATCTTTAGAATAGATTAAGGCAATTGGGGCTCATAACCTGTTGCAATTTAAGAAGCAATTTGGATATAAGGAACTTATCAAGAAATAGTGATAATAGTTGAACTGTTGTTTATTCATCAAGAAGCTCAGTATTTATACCTTTGTAGAAGTAATACAGCTGCAACACTGAGTAGGGAGGGTTTCTCAATATTCAGGAGCATTCTGTAACAGTTTCAGGGTTAGTATATAATGTTTGGTAATAGTGCTAATTTGATCCTGATTATAAGAGAATAATCATAAGCTCATATATCTGGAGAAAGTGGTAAAGTTAAGGCAGTAAATGAGTCCTGCAGTGACTAAGACTAGTCTAGAATTGTTAAGTAGGTTTTTAGCTGCTGAATGATACCAAATAGTTCAATATTTCAGCAGTGTCTACAATGGAGGACATGGAGGCAGTGGTGGACAAATTGCATCTCTCTGCAAGCTCATCCACCCAACTAGAGTGTTGCTCAGCTATTTGCACTTCCAACTTTTGAGATATCAGCTTTGTCTTGTTGGTATCTCCTCTTGGTTATGCTATGATTCAGCCTGTTCTTGACTTGCAGTGGAAACTGGTAAGAATTGCAGCTTTTTTCTCATGCTTCCCTGTCTGTGGCTTTGGTGGAGATTTGTCTCTTTACCTTTGCCTTTGTCACCACCAAATCTTTCACTGTTACCTTGAATGAGTGCCTCTTATATTTTTTCTTCTTTGTCCTTGATGAATGCTGCACTGGTGCATCCATTTTTGCTGTTTTGTACCTTGGTGGCACTCTCCCAGCAACCTGAGGCTTCTTTACTACTTCCTTGGAACTTTCAGTCCTGTTTGTGATAGGCTCCTGACAAAGCATGGGCTTTTATAACTGTCAGGTCCTTCACTGCTACTGTTACTGTGTGTTACTTGTATTATAGTTTGTTTTCTCCTTGATGACTGCTGCACTGCTGCATCTGCTTCTGTCTATGTGCACCCTAATGTCACTCTCCTAGCAACTTGATATTTCCTTACCACTTGCTTGAATCCTTCAGCCCTGCTTATGGTAGGCTCCAAGAAAGCCACATATTTTTCACTGTCAAGTCCTTCACTGCTACTGTGACTGAGTGCTGCTTGAATTGAACTACCTTTTCTCCTTCATAAGTGCTGCACTGATGTATCTATACCTATAAATGGCCACAGAGTGTAACATGTGACAAAAATGCATGACATTATCTTGGTCTATTGGCACTATCTGGCACTATATGTAAATATTAGCCCTAATGTAAAACCTATGCAAGGCATTTATAGTGCCACATAGTGCCAGTGGACCAACATAGGCCATGCTTTCTTGTATTATGTGACAAGTTACAAGAGCTAGATTCAGAGTGCCATGGTCTTTTAGTACCAGAAGTATGTCTTCAGTCCCTCCATGCTCCTATTCATCCTGCACAACATTGATCCCAAAAAAAAGGTCAAAAAAATGGAATTTTGCAGAACAATGGGTGAAACACATGGGCTGCTTGGCATGAAGCTGAAGAACTATATTTCATACTCTGTGGCCAACTGTAGGTCTACCTGGCTTCCCTGGCACACTTTGGCATCATTTGGTACTTATAGCTCAATGTGGCACTATCCAATGGAACAAGTTTTCTGCAATATCTTGTCAATTCTTTCAAATTTCTCTGGTATTGCAATGGGCTCATTTGGCTTCAAATGCCTCATGCACAACTTGATCATCAGAAAAGGGATACTGTTGAAAAGCAAATGCATTGCTCCCATAGGAAAGCTTTTGCTTCAACAGATACCTTCTATCTTAATTAACTCTGGTTTCCAATTAAATCCATATTCTGGCCAATGGCTTATAGCTTGCCAACTTTGCTGCAATTGCATGCTGACTTCTATACACTCACTCTGCAGGAAGATGATGCTCTTAGTGTTAGTGCTTGGGTAATAATAATGTGTGTGAGTTATGGAGAAAATCTCCTAGATTTCACACATTGATCAGCAATACCACTATGGTGCCCAGAAAAGCCAGCTATCTTTCAGATGGCTGTGGTATCTCCAATGTATATAATAATATGCACATTAAAGTGACACCCATTTACTATTATCCTGCTGGAAAGCTAAGAAAATTCATCCAGCAATAGATACATGTAGCTATCTGGGCTGGACAGTGAATGAAGCTCAGAAAACAATAACACTACTGTCAAATTTCTGCTCTGATACCTTAAGATGGGCAGCAGATTCAGGTTGATGAGAATTAGTGGCCAGCAGGATTTGCTGGTAGAGTATGTGTTTAATGAGAATTCAAGAAGTCCCAAGGCAAAGGCATAGTAATACATACCTTCAAAGCACTCCTTGCTTCTCAGCTACTTGTAGTGCTTGCCATCCAATATATCAGATATGTTTGAGCTTGGTTGACACTCCGTGCAGTACTCTATAGCTACACAATACTTGTTGGACTGCAGGAGCTTCTTAAGATGGGTTATTATTGGAATGTATCCAGAGTGTAAACATTGTTTTCCCCAATGGTGGTGGATTACCAACAAGTTGGACACCTTGCAATGGTTTCATTTTCTGATGTGAATGCCATGCAACTGTTAACACAAGCTGGTATCAGGACAATCACAGGGTTATATGTAGCCAGCAGCATTAAGGTTATATATATTAATATCATGTACATGGTAAGTTGCATCCCAGGATAATTTTGACATGAAGTAGTAGTGGATCCTCAAAGCCCCATTTCTAATTTTAGTTGAAACTTGCCACTTCTCTAGCCACAACATCATATCACTTGCCAGTTGATTGTTTACTGGGCTCACATGACTTTATAAAGTATGCAAAGAATGAACTCAAGTAGCTCAATGTCACATCTCAGAATTAAGCCATTTTGTGAAGCAACAGCAGAGGAACACTGTACAGTCTTTGAAGCACTACAACAGTGCCCAAAGATAAAGCCCTCAGAGAAGCTTATCACAGCATGGGAGGGAAAAATGTTGTGTTTATATTAAAGCCTAAAAACCCAAAGACATTAAAGATCCATTAAGCTGTTGAGTGCAGTATAGAAGAGTGGGCTGATATTCAACTGACAGTTAGAAGTCTAGCATGCCAACACCTTAAGACTGGCATACTATGTTACCATCAGGAACTCAAGCCCAAGCAGAATGTGCTTTACTTGTTCAATAAGCTTTTTCCTGGATTCAAATAAGCAAACAGATATTGGGCCAGCATATGATACACTAAGTAAATATCTCAAGAATAGCCAAACCAATTGAAGGCATAAGTACAACCATGCAATGGCAAAAAACCAGCAGCTTCCTCAAAAGCCCATTAAAAGCAAGGCCAAAAGCTCCAAACAAATGTTGGAGAGACATTGGGTAGCTGGAAAAGCACCAATAAGGGACAAGCAGGCAGACACAGATGCACAGCACAACATCTATCTAGGAAAAAGTGCAGTTCCACTCAGGAAGCACCCAGTCAAAGTAGCAGTGAATGAACTGGTGGTGATAAAAACTCACAGCTAACTCAGGAGCTTGTCACAGCATATACTGCAAGCTCAAAACCAGCAGGAAAGAAGTGTCAGGTTGCAAGAAGAGTGCCAGTAAGGGACAAGCAGGCTAAACTAGATGCATCAGAGCAGCATTTATTAAGGAGATAACATAGTTCAATACAAGAAGCACTCAGACAACAAAGCAGTCAAAGAGCTGGCAATGATAAAGGAAGAGGTAACGGGAAAAAGTCTACCCAAGCAGTGACAGGGAAGCATAAGAGCACAGCTGTAGTTCTTACCAATTAATGCCATAAGCCCAGAAAAAGCTAAATTCCATTGTAGCCAAGAAGAATTACCTATAAGGAACCAGCTGTTTTTGCAATAGCTAGAAGCATGGACAACTAAGCTACACCCCAATGAGGTAGATGGATTTGCAGAGAAAGGCAATTTGTCTACCATAGCTGCCATGACCTCCATAGTTGTCACAGTGGAGATCCCACCAATAGACAAAGTAACAACATCAAGAACTCAAAAGGTTATCACAAAGCCTTCAGTGAAACTTTGGAACATTAATAGGCACACCTAGAGGTAGCAGCACTTCTTCAAGAGCAGTGCTCACAGAAATGCACTTTAATATTGCAAGGATTTATTGCAAAGACTGGCAGATGAGGTGCAAGACCTGCAGTGCTGGCTGAAGACCAGGATGTATGGGATCCAGGGAATAAACAGTGGCATAAAGCTGTAGGGTTACTGCTAAAGTCCTGGAAACAGAGTGTTACAGCAGAAATACTTATTGTGTGGTGGATTTTAATGGAGTTACTTGTTGGGTGTGGGGTTGGGCTTAATGTTGGTGTAGGGTATAGGAAATTGTATAGGTCAATGCAATTGGCAATCAAGGTGTAACTGAAGTTTTACTGGAAATATATCAATGTGTATGCATGTAAAGTAAGAGAAATGGTTGAGTCAGGAGGTAAGGGGCGTGAAAAAGAGGCAAGAGCCAATCAATGTGCACAAATGTAGGAGGTGATAGAGTGCCCAGAATCAGAAAGTGAGAAAATTGGCAGAGAACCAATCAAAAGCCACTTTTGTACCCTATAAAGAATAATTAGGTCCCCAGGTGGATACAATCCTCATCAGTCATCAAGATGCCATCACAAGACCATTATAATACCACCAGCTTGGAATTAATGACCATCTTCACAACCTTATGGTGGGATCACAACAATGTCTGGCTAATTTTACTGCCAACTAAAGTTAAAAAACATAACAGTGTTTGTACCGTATTCTGCCAAGGGTGGCATGACTTTGTTGCAATCTAAGAGCACTGTAGTGAGGTCACAGTGATACCCACTGACAGATGTGCTCATTCCCATATTTTCTACTTCCCTATTTTGCTACAACACTTATTTTAGTTTTATCCCATTTGTCTTACCTGATCAGTACTATCCCATAAGCCGGTTGACTATCACACCTGCTTACCTTATTGCATAAGTTATCCATCAATTTATGTAAGATTACTAGCAGTAAGTGCTTCTGTATTAGGCAAGTACCCGCACCAGTACCCATGACACATGGTCAACCTGTGTCACCATCCTTACCATCTCCATACCATGTATGATATCCCTATGTTACACAGGCCTCAGAGTACTGATTCCTGATTGGTTGGATGTGCAGTGCCTCTTAGAACCTTCTGGCACCTACTTAGAACATTCTTAGGTCATTCTGATGTCATTAAGGTTTCTATTGATATCAGGAACCTCCTGGAAGACCATGATTAGTAATCACTTAGCCAGTAAGAAAAGTATATAAGGGAGGCCATCCCTCTGCAATAAATCATCATTCCTTTTATCAATATAACAACTTGTTGCTTATTGTGATCACTACTACCTGCTGCTACCTGAACTTCCAAACCCCACACCACAGGACACTCCTAGGAAACCACACTGACAGCCAATTGAACTTGGAGGCACTACTTGTGAGGAATACTCAGTGTAGGTATCTTTTATTATATTTGATTCTTTGCCAAGTTTGTTCTTGTACAGGCAATGATACTTTTCTGTCTTTGTAACTACTGACCACAGCTGCATTCTTATCAGGTCCCTGCTGGTGAAGTTACAGTTGTTTTGACTTTGGAAGCTTTAGTATATTGTCATCTCAAAGGATGCTGAACCCAGCACATACTTTTGTTAAGATGCCAACTAAGTTGGGATTGTAGCTCAATAGTTTTCCCTTGACAAGCTTGTGGCTTTATTCCCCATCACATTAAATTAGAGATAGAATCCAAGTATTCCTAGCAAGCTTTTGCCAGAGGATATTGCACCAAGTAAGCACCCCACACACAAAACACTGGAGAAGTGCTGTACCTATCTCTCCTTTGGACTTATACACTGTCATAGCAGATAAAAGGTCAAGAGCAAACAATATCCCAGGTAGAGGAAGCTGTATCTTTCCTGCAAAGAAGGAGCTCACATAGCTCAGTGTTACAGCCAAGAATTGAGCCATTTCCCAATGTAACTGCAGAGAGACACTGTACAGAGTTTGAGGCACAATAATGGTACCCAAAGATAACCCCACAGAAAACCTATCACAACATGGGAGGGATATAATGTAGTGCTTATACCATAGCCTAAAAGCCAAAAGACACTGAAGATCTGTGAAGCCATTGAGTGCAATGATCAAGAGTGGGCTAATACTCAAGAGTCTGTTAGAAGTCCAACACACTAATACCTTAAGGCCATCATACCATGGGACCATCAGGAACTCAAGACCAAGCACAATGTGCTTGATCTGCTCAATGAGCATTATTCTGGATTCAGAGTAGTAAATAGATTTTGGGCCAGCATTGGTTTGCTAATAAAGTGTCTCAAGAGCAGCAGCAGGTATCAAAGGCAAAAGAACAAGGGTGCAATGGCTAGAAAGCAGCAGCTTCCTCAAGAGCCTGTTACATGCAGGTCTAAAAGCTCCAAACAAGTATCTAAGAGGCATAAGGTAGCTGCAAGAGTGCTAATAAGGGAAATGCAAGCAGACACCAATGCACCAGATCAACACTTACCAAGGAAAGATCATAGTTCTACTCACAAAGCACTCAGTCAAAGTATCAGTGAAGGAGCTGATAGTGATAAGACAAGCAGCTACCTTATGAACCTGACACAGCATGGGCTGACAGCTTGGAACAAGTGGGAAAAAAGCATTTGGTTGCCCGCAGAGTGCCAGCAAGGGACAACCAGGCCAAAACAGAGGCATTAGAGCAGCATTTATCAAGGAGAAAGCATAGTTCAGTACAAGAAGCACTTAGACAAAGTAGCAGTGAAAGACCTAGCAGTGATAAAGAAAAAGTAAAGGGCAGAGTTTTCATCCAAACCTGAGACAGAGAGGCATGCAAAAAAAACTTCAGTTCTTGCCAATTAACACCGCAAGCCCAGAACAGACTGAATCCCATCATAGCCAACAAGAATTACCAGCAAGAAAACAGCTGCTTTCACAAGAGTTGGAAGTGCAGCCAGTTGTGCTACACTCCAGCAAGGTAGATGAGTTTGCAGAAAAAGGCAATTTGTCTACCACAGCTTCCATGTCCTCCATTGTTAACAGAGTGGGGATCCCTCCAACAGACAAAGTAACAATGTCAAGAACTCAAAAGGTTATCACAAGGCTTTCAGTGAAATTTTGGAACATCAATAGGCACACCAAGCGGTTGTAGCACTTCTTCAAGAGCAGTGCTCACAAAAATGCACTTTAATATTGCAAGGATCTATTGCAAAGACTGGCAGATGAGGAGCTAGACCTTGCAGTGCTGGCTGAAGACCAGGATGTATGGGAACCAGTGGATGAACAGTAACATAAAGCTGTAGGGTTCCTGCTAAAGTCATGGTAATAGAACATTACAGCGGAACTACTTGTTAAGTGGTGGATTTTAATTGTGTTACTTGTTAAGTGTGGAGTTTGGCTTAATGTTGGTATAGAATATAGGAAATTGTATAGGTCAATACAATTGGCAATTGAGGGACAACTGAAGTTTCACTGGAAAAAAATCAATTTGTATGCATGAAGAGTAAGATAAATGATCTAGTCAGGAGTTAAGGAGTGTGAAAAAGAGGCAATTGCCAATCAATGCACACAAATATAGGAGGTGATAGAGTGTCCAGGATCAAAAAGTAAGAAAATTGGTTGAGAACCAATCAAAAGCTACTTTGTATTGTTATGATGAAAAATTTGACCAAGTTTTTTATGAAATCTGGGGTGCAATTTTTTTTGACAGTCTTTGCACAGTATCCTGATAAGATCAATACCTCTTAGTCATGGGACTTAAAATCTGTGATGGCCTTTTGACAGGTTCCTCACAATAATTATTTATAGGGGTATTGTAGTGATGAAAATTTTGACCAAGTTTTTTGTGAAATCTAGGGTGCAATTATTTTTCATGGTCTTTGCATGTATCCTGATGGGTTCAATACCTCTTAGTCACAGGACTTTGAATATGTGAAAGCCTTTTGACAAGTTCATGACAGTAATTATTCATAGGGTTGATTATCCTGAAATAAAGTAGTAGGCATTTTTCGACATAAATTTGAATCTTTAAAAAGTTTCCGTAACCACATTGCTTCTCTTTTAGCTTCACAGGCTACCATATACTCTGCCCTAGTGGTAGACAGTGCTACAGTTGGTTGCTTTCTTGAATTTTATGAAATTGCTCCTTTACAATAAAGAAAGGTGTATCCTGTAGTGGGTCTTCTGTCTTCTAAATTTTGTCCCCAGTCAGCATCAGATTATCCCACAGGATCTTGTTCTGCATTCTTATTGGTGTATCTTGAGCAGATATCAGCAGCTCATTTTAGGTATCTAAAAGTCTGCTTAACTGCTGCAAAATGGCCCTAAAAAATGATTGGGTCCCACAGGTGGATCCAATCCAGATCAGCTGTTAAGGTCCCATAATGATACTGCAATAATATCAGTAGCTTGGAATTAATGACCATCCACACAATCTTGTGACCGGATCACAACAGTGTTTTGCTAATTTTACAGCCAAATAAAGTTAATAAAATATAATAGTATGGTGTTTTGCCAAGGGTGGCATGGCATTGCTGCAGTTTAAGTGCACTCTACAACCATTTGAGTGGATCCAACAGCCAGTACATCCAGTTGCCTTATATGGCAAGATATTTGACAGTGTTTTGATGGCCTCATTGCAAGCCTCTGATGACATTATAATAGCAGTATGGCAGCCTATAGCTAGTTCTGTATAATGCTATCATACCAGTTTACCAAATGGTATTTCCTTCTCTACCTCCCTTGTGCAATTCATATATTCCACTGAAGAATTACACCTCTTTATTTGCTTAACCACTACCCTGGGTATTTCACATATAGCTCAAATCAAAAAATACTATGTCCTCATGCTTACTAACCTCTACAAATGCACACATCTGCCACAATTGACATACTTCTATCAACTCAACTTTACAGCTTTTTAGTGTGATACTTGCAAAGTTGCCATATACCTTGTACTGCCGGTAACATACACATCTTGCAAACATATGCTTGGTTGTTGCCAATACTGCCATGAATACCTCCTGAATATGCACAAAGAACTTCTTGGTATTGAGCCAATATATTCCTTCTCCCTGCTGAATTCTGGTTCCCCATATAGGTGCACTCTGGCTCTTGTTTGTGTGAATTACATATTGAATGGTGTAGAAGTTGGCTTGTGACCATGAGAAATCTGGCATACCTTGCTAAAGTTTTCCTAATACAAATTAGTTGCTTGGTGCACCCAACCCAACTTTGGATTACTTAACTGATTACCCACACATTGGGGCTGCTTAGCTTCTTAATGACATAGGCATAGGTGTCTCCATGTGCACATTTGTCCTCAGTATTTTCCAACTCTTTCTGGCAGTCCTCCATGTGCCAACCCATCACATCCATGACAGATTTGAATGAAATATTCTTGATGAGATTGGGATATAGTAGTACCTGCAACTTGACTTATTGTCCTATCTGCCCCCACATCTGCTCCATAGGAAACTCCCAAAAGGTGAAGCAAGGCCCAGTATCCTCCACACACCATGCAGGCTCATGTGTGGTACTGTTGTTAAGGGAGATAGGCTCGCAATCCATCAGTGAGCCTTCTTTGTCAGAGCTATCACTCTGTGTGCCATATTCAGAAGGCTGAGATGAGGCTAAAGGCATCACAAACTCACCTGACTCAGTTTGTGCAAGGTGACAAAGACAGCCAGATGCCAATACAGAAGTATCAAATGGTTAACATGATAATGATGGTACAGTAGTGACTGATGAATGGTCAAATATGACTTGTGTGGCAAAACACTGGCCATGATCCTTGTAATACTTCCTATGCTGCCTGTGTGCTTCATGACTGAGATGCTTGCTACAACAGCCACATGGTCTTTTTTCTCTTCTCTTACAGCATTGAACCAAAGTAGTCTTCTCCATGGGGCAAGCAATTTGACCTTTGACAACATTATGCTATTATACCACTTTTTGGCCCATACTTGTGTGAGCTTACAACAGTCTTGTATTTGAGACATTGCACCTACATCAATGTAAGATCCAATGATGACCCTCCATGGTAAGCATTATAAGTAAAGTTGTGGCACCACATACACACATATATGTAACACTATTTCCTCTTTGGTTTGACTCACTTCTATATATATGCCACCTAAAAATAAAGCAAAGTTGCCTGGATCCCAACCAAACCCCACTGCTGATGGTAGCAGAAGAACAGTTGGACAACAGCTTGCTTTGGCATTCAGTGCAACAAGCAGGGCTACATGCAAAAAAGATCATGTTACAGTGTGTGCACTAAAGGTAGTAATGCAGACTCCTCAGGCTCTTAGTCAAGTAGGCAATTGAAAATCTCTACAGAGCCACAAGCTGACCATCATGCTCAGGCAGATGAGAATGTATCAAAGGGAGTACCCTCAATTGAATACCAGCAAGTAGCTGTGATAACATCATCTCCACCCATATTAGCTAGTATGCTGTCAGCTCATACCAAAGCATTAATGAAGCAACAAGGTGCAGTGGCTGATAGAATAGATGCAATGTCCTAGAGAAATCAGGATATAATCCAGAAACAGGTTGAGTGGATAATACATGCAGAGCAATCAATAGCCCAGGTAGATGAAGCAGTATCTTTGCTGTAAAGAAGGAACTTAAGTAGTTCAATGTCACAGCCAAGAATTGAGCCATTTGCCAATGTAACAGCAGAGGAACACTGTTCAGTCTTTGAAGCACAACAACAGTGCCCAAAGATAAAGCCCACAGAAAACCCTATCACAGCGTGGGAGGGAGACAATGTGGTAACCCTAACCCTAAGAACAAGGGTGCCATGGCTAAAAGCCAGCAGCTTCCACAAGAGCTTGTTACAACCAGGGCTGAAAGCTCTAGACAAGCATCAAAGAGATGTGAGGTAGCTGGAAGAGTACCAATTAGGGAGTTTCCACTCAAGCCTGTGACAGGGAAGCATGCAAAAAAAGCTGTAGTTCTTGCCAATTAATGCTGCAAGCCCTGAGCATGCTGAATCCCATCACAGCCAAGAAGAGTTACCAACAAGAAAACAGCTGCTTTTACAAGAGTTGGAAGTGCAGCCAGTTGTGCTACACTCCAGCAAGGTAGATGAGTTTGCAGAAAAAGGCAATTTGTCTACCACAGCTTCCATGTCCTCCATTGTTGACAGAGTGGAAATTCCACTGGCACAGAAGGCTACAATGTCAAGAACTCAAAAGACTATCACAATGCCTTCAGTGGAACTTTGGAACATTAATAGGCACACCAAGAGGTTGCAGCACTTCTTCAAGAGCAGTTCTCAAGAAAACACACTTGAACATTGCAAGGATCTGTTGCAAAGACTGGCAGATGAAGAGCTAGACCTTGCAGTGCTGGCTGAAGACCAGGATATGTGGGAGCCAGTGAATGAACAGTGGCATAAAGCTGTTGAGTTCCCACCAATGTTGTGGAACCAGATTGTCACAGCAGAAACACTAGCTGAGTGGTGGATTTTAAGGAGTTACTTGTTGAGATTGGAGTTGGGCTTAATGCTACAACAGGGTATAGGGACTTGTATAGGTCAATACAACTGGCAATTAGGGTACAACTGAAGTTTTGACAGAAATAAATCAATTTGTATGCATGAGAAGTAAGAGAAACAGTTGAGTCAGGAAGTAAGGAGTGTGAAAAAGAGGCAATAGCCAATCAATGCATGCAAACATAGGAGGTGATAGAGTGTCCAAGATCAGAAAGTGAGCAAATTGGCAGGGAACCAATCAAAAGCCACTTATATATTGTTGTGATGAAAAGTTTTGACAAAGTTTCTTGTGAAATCTGGGTGCAATTATTTTTCAATGGCTGCTGGATGGTGTCCTGCTGGGATCAGTACCTCTTAGTCATGAGACTTTAAATCTGTGATGGCCTTTTGACAAGATCATTACAATAGTTTTTCATAGGGCATAGGATACTGTTTGATCCAGGATCATAGCTCTTGCCATATTAATTATCAATCTGCTTGCACTTTCTGCAACTCCTTTTTGCTGTGAAGAGTATGGTACAGTAGTCTCTTGCTTTATCTCATGAATTTTGCAGAAGTGGATGAAGAATTTTGAGGTACATTCTCCACCATTGTCAAAGCATATTTTCTTGATTTTTTCACCAGTTTCTCTCTCCACTATGGCTTTAAACTCCTGGACTTAGACAGAGCTTCTTCCTTTCTCTCCATGAAGTAGACACACATGTATCTTGTATAATAATCAATAAAAGCAATTACTACTCCATCCCACCAAAGGATAAATTTTCATAGGTCTGCATAGATCTAAGTGAATTAGATCCAATTTCTGGTTAGTTTTGATTAACTCATAGCTCTTGAACAGTTGTCTGGCTTGCTTCCCACAAATGCAGGCTTCACAGTGCTTCAAATTAGCTGAGGGATCAAATTTTACTCAGGTAATTAGCTGTTCTTTGATCATTTGACCCAATTGTGCAAAGGTCTCAGTAGAGTCAGGTCCTTTTGTTTGAGAGTATTTTTTAGCCACAAGTCTTGCTTTGTATCTTTCAATTGAACCATCAACCTTGTATTTTGTCTTAAAAACCCATCTGCATCAAATTGATTTTTGGTTGATTGGCAATTAGACTAAGTTCCAAGTTTGATTTTCCATTAAGGCCTGATATTCCTCAGTCATTGCAGATCTCCAAGACTTTGTCTGAGGGCTATTCAGGGCCTCCTTTCAAGTCTGGGGCTCATCAATATGGACTGAATAGTCATAGGCTAAGTTTATATCCTCATTGATATAGTAATATGGGCTATTTCTTGTCCAATTGGATCTCTGAGCATTTGATACTGGAATGATCACTTCTGGCATATTCCTGGGCACTGCTTGAGACTGAATCACAGTTGTAGAGTCCTCTGGAGTGAAAAAAGTTTCATTGTTTTGCTTTGATTCAATTCTGGCAATTGGTGGACTTGAGATCAGATCTTTGTCATCATCTGATGCCATTTTTTGTTAAAATCTTGCATTTTCATCAAACAACACATCCCTGTACTTGATTAGCTTCTTTACTTTGGTATTGTAGAGTCTCTATGCTTTACTCTCATTGTAATAGCCCAAAAATATGCATTTTACACTTTTTGGCTCAAATTTTGGCTGATTTCTGGGCAGTTTCTTGGCATATGCTGTACACCCAAATATTCTTAGATGTTCTGCACTTGGTCTGTATTTGTACCATGCTTCAAATGGAGTGAAATCACAAAGTATTCTGTTATTACTCCCATTCTTAAGGTATACAACTGTGGCAACTGATATAGCCCAAAAGTTATAGAATAATTTTTGATCATGGATCACAGATCTTGCCATAGCAATTATTGATCTGTTTGCACATTCTGTTACTCCATTTTGCTCTGGGGAGTATAGTACAGTAGTCTCTTGCTTTATCACATGAATTTTGCAGAAGTGAATGAAGAGTTCTGAGGTATATTTCCAACAATTGTTAGAGCGTATTTTCTTGATTTTTTCACCGATTTCTCTTTTCACCATGGCTTTAAACTCCCTGAACTTAGACCAAGCTTCTTCCTTTCTCTCAACAGAGTAGACCCACATGTATCTTGTATAATCATCAATAAAAGTGATTAATACTTTGTCCTGCCTAAGGATGAATTTTGCATAGTTCCACACAGATCTGAGTGAATTAGATCTAATTTTTTCTTAGTATTGATTAACCCAGGGCTCTTGAACAGTTGTCTGTCTTGTTTCCCATATATGCAGGCTTCACAGTGCTGCAAATTAGCTGGGGGATCAATTTTTACTCTGGAAACTAGCTGATCTTTGATTATCTTGAGCAAATAATGAAAATTGATGTGCCCAAATCTTCTGTGCCAAAGCATTGGTGTTTCTTCATTCAAGTTACTTATATGGCCTTCAAACATGATGGAATATAGGTCAACTTGTATAGATTCTGATCTCTGATACACAAAGCAATATGGGCACCATTTTGATCAGTGATCTTGCATCCAGAATTGTCAAAGCTGAAATTGAGTCCTTCTGCAGTGGCCTTGCTTACAAATAGTAGGTTCCTGGTGATTCCTGCTACATAGAGTACTTATTTAAAGGTCATTGTATGGCTTCCTTCACTGCTTTTAAGGATTACTTGGATGGTTCCTTCTCCCACTGCATTGAGTGTTCTATTGTCACCCAAGAAAACCTTTTTGATTGGAATTTCTTGATATTGGGTAAAAAGTTCTTTTTGGTGGGTAAAGTGTTGCAATGCTCCAGAGTCAATGTACCATGTCTGAGAATCCTTGTTAGTGGTCATATTTAGTGCAGATATGAATAGTCTATCTTCAGTTGTTGCAGTATTTCCATATTCAGGCTTTTTTGCTGATTATCTCTCTTTTTGAGACACTGGTCTGATGTGTGTCCTTTCCTTTTGAAGTAGTTGCAAAACAGGTTGCTATTGCCTTTGTAAGGTCTTGGGTACCTCCTTTGTTGGTTATCATTGCTTATTAAAGCATTTCCTCTTCCTTCTTATTGGTGCTTGATTTTCTTAATTCTTCATTCAGGAGCCTTCCATATATGTAATTTAAGGTCAAATCTTCAGTTCTGGACTCTAGGACTAATACAAGGCCCTGAAACCTGCCTGTCAGGCTATTCAGGATGGTAATTATCACATCCACATTGGTAGTTAGTGCGCCCATAGATTCCATTGCATCTACCAGCAGTGTAATTCTGTTAATTAGATTTTTCATTTCTTCTCCTGACCACATCTTTGTAGTAAAGAATTTTTGTCTCAGATACATTTTCTTAGCAGCTGAACATGACTGCTAGGTGTCTTCTAGTGCCTTCCAGGCACTCTTTGAGGTTTTTGCTTGAGCATTGAATTAACAATTTGTCTTTAACATTAAGGCAAATGCAGTTAAAGGCACTTTGTTCTTTCTTCTGGTACTTTAGGGCTTCCTCTCCCATGTTTTTAGGAGGGCATTCTTCTCCCATTACAATATCCCAAAGGCCTCTTTCTTGTAGTAGCATCTTCATCTTCACCTTCCACACTTGGTAGTTAGATCCATCCAACTTTTCAGCAGAGGAAGAAATTCCAGTAAGAGCAGTGGTAGACACTGCACAGAGTGACAGCTTGGGGCTCATAACCTGTTGTAAGAGTCTTGGAGATATTTGAAGTAATTGGGAGGAGAAGTAGATTATGTGTTTTTCACTTAATGATTTATTGAATGTAAAAGTAGTATTTATACTTTTACATGGTCTTGGCATAACAAACACATAGAATAAGCTAAGGATGGCCCCAAGAACATGTGCGCAAAGTTTGAGGCTGTTTGGACAACTTTGAGAATTTTCATGTTCTGGGTACCTGGTATTTTGGTGAGTATATTCCAAGTAAATCCCAACAAGAAATTTGGTCAGTATTCTCTAGGATTTGAAGATGATGAACTAAGTGACTAAGTTAGGTGAATATTTAGGTGGAATTACAAATTTTTAGTACAAGATCCATGCAACTTCTCAGCAGAGGGAGAAATTCCAGTAATAGCAGCAGGTACATTGCAGAGAGTGACAGCTTTGGGCTTATAACCTGTTGCAAGAGTCTTGGAGATGTTGGAAGCAATTTGAGAGGACAAGTAGATTATGTGGTTTTCACTGAATGATTAATTGAATGTAAAAGTAGTATTTATACTTTTACATGGTCTTACCATAGCAAACATGTAAAATAGGTTTAGGAGGGTCCCAAGAGCATGTGTGCAAAGTTTAGGGCTGTTTGGACAACTTTGACAATTGTCATGTTCTGTGTACCTGGTATTTTGGTGAAAATATTCTAGGTAAATACCAACAAGGAATTTGGTCAGTATTCTCTTGGATTTGAAGGTAATGATCCAAGTGACCAAGTTAGGTGAATATTTAGCTGGAATTACAGATTTTACAACATTTACTTGGATAGAACCTTCTCTAACTGCATCAAGTGTCTAATTGGCATACATGAAAACCTTCTTAATTGGAACTTCTTGATATTAGGTAAAGATCCTGTTTGGTGTGTAAAGTGGAGAGATACTCCAGAGTCAGTATACTGCATCTGAAAGTCCTAGCTTGCAGTCATATTTAGTGCAGATATAAATAGTCTACCTTCAGTTATTGCAGCAATTCCATATTCAGGTCTTTTCAGCAAATTATCTCTCTTTTAAAGCACCTGTATGATGAGTGTCCTTTCCGTTTGCAATAGCTGCAAGAAAGGTGGCTGTTGCCCTTAAAGGGCTTTGAGTACCTTTGTTGTTGGCTATAATTGCTTATTTAGGCCTTTTCTTTGACCTTCTAATTGGTGC
Organism: Basidiobolus meristosporus CBS 931.73; assembly: GCA_002104905.1. NCBI lineage: Eukaryota > Fungi > Basidiobolomycota > Basidiobolomycetes > Basidiobolales > Basidiobolaceae > Basidiobolus > Basidiobolus meristosporus. The sequence continues at coordinate 108,909 of MCFE01000085.1, forward strand.
TTGATTTTGTTAATTCTTCTTCAAGGAGGCTTCCATATGCATAATTCAAGGCCAAATATTCAGTTCTGAGCTCTAGAGTTGATACAAGGCCTGAAACTTGTCTGTCAGGCTATTCCAGATGGTAACTATCACATCTTCATTAGTAGTTAGTACACCCACTGATTCCATCTCATCTACTAATAGGGTGATTCTGTTAATTAGATGTTTTGTTTCTTCTCTTGGCAGCATCTTTGTGGTAAGGCATTTTTGTCAAAGATATATTCTCTTAGCAGCTGAACATGACTGGTAGGTGTCTTCTAATGCCTTTCAGGCATTCTTTGCTATTTTTCTGGTTAAGTATTGAATTAACAAATTGTCTTTAGCATTGAGGCAAGTGTAGTCAAAGGTGTTATATTCATTCTTCTGGTACTCTGAGGTTACCTTGCACCCATTGTTAGGAAGGCATTCTTCTCCCATAACAATATCCCAAAGGCCTCTTTGCTGCTGCAGCACCTTCATCTTTACCTTCCATACCCGGTAGTTAGATCCATCTAACTTTTGAGCAGAGGGAGAAATTCCAGTAATAGTAGCAGGTACATTGCAGAGAGTGACAGCTTGGGGCTCAAAATCTGTTTTAAGAGTTTTGGAGATAATGGAAGTGGTTGGGAGAACATGTAGCCTATGTGGTTTTCACATAACAATATATTCAATGTACAGTAGTATCTATACCTTCACATGGTCCTGGTAAAGTATACACAAGGAATATGCTTGGGAAGGTCTCTAGAATGTGTGTGTTGTATCCAAGAGAAAGTGTAATAAAACTCTTGAATGGTTTAACTGAACCAAAGGGACAATTAAGTGCAGAATCTTATATAGCTGGGTTGGCTATAAAGACAATGATATTTGTTTGCTAGGTAGGCTAGGCTTGGTGTTCTTTGGAGTGCTAGATATACTAGGCTTGGATAGAAACTAGAACTGAATTGTTGGATTCTTATTTTTGCTGAGACAGAATCTTAATTTTGTTGAGACACACACTAAACCAAAAGGCTCAGTAAACTTTATTTATACTTTTCTGATCAAGTTGAATTAGTAAGCGCCAAGGGACTGGATTGATTGAAATCAATTTGGGTGTTCATAGGTGCATAAGATAAATGAAAATTACATCATCAATCAACTGATGTCTTGGCAACTGCACAGTGGTTGGATAGATCTCAGATGACTAATCACCTGGGAAGGCTTGGCAGATAGGTTGATAACGTAATGACCATTTGAAAATAGATCAGGTGTGATAGCTAAAAATAGATTGTGAGGTGGGATAAAATAAACTGTAACTGGGATTTGTTATGTTTGGGTTAGGGAAAATCAGTTAGGGTACTAGATTTTCAAATGGAGTAAAATTGGCTAAGTTTTCAATGTTGATGCACAACAGTGTGTGCAAAGTCTGGGGCTGTTTGGACTACCTTGAGAAATTTCATGCTCTGGGCACATGATGTTTGTGTGGTAATATTCTAAGTAAATCCCAACAAGCAATATGCTCAGAACTCTCTCAGATTTGTAAGTAACAATCCAAGAGAATAAGTTTGGTTAGTATTTAGATGTAATCACAATATTTGCAACACTGTTGGCAGCTTAAGATGACTAATAGGGGTTCTCTATTCCTTCCAAACATTCCTTGCCATTTTGGCTCATGAGTATTGAATAAGCAGTCCCTATGAAAATCCCAAACTTGGAGCTCACCTGATTTTCAGCCAGTATTCAGCTAGTATTCAAATGGTATTTTGCTGGCATTCTGTTGGTGTGTTTCCTTCAAATTTTGAGTTGCAATATTTGATGGGAGTAGGGAGCAGCTGATCTTCAAATCTAGTATGAATGCTAGATGGCCTAATCTCCTGCTGGTAGGTATGTCTGCTTATCTGCCCTACAGTCAGTACCTGAGATGTTGACAGTTGTGATTTTTGAAAACTTGGACTTCAGTTGATATTATGTTGATATATTGCAGCCTTGTCTTAATTTTTTTCTTTGGGTAGTTGGTGCTTGAAACACATAAGCAGTTAAAGGCCTATTGTTCTTTCTTCTGATACTTTCAAGCTCCTTCTCCTACACCTTTACAAGGGCATTCTCCTCCTGTGAAAATATCCCAAAGGCTTCTTTCCTGCAGCATTGTCTTCAACTTCACATTCCAGACTTAGTAGTCAGATCCATCCAGCTGTTTGTTGTAACTATTTAGTTTACAACTGAACCATTCATATAACAAACAAATCTACCTGGCTTATTTCTAAGCTGTGAATTACATACCCAATATTTAGTTTGTCAGATTCTAGCTAATTCCTAGAATTAGTGATGGTCTGAAAGTAATCAATATGTTCAAACTTGTCCAAAGGCCACCAAACTATGCACACAGCTTCCTGGGACCCTCCTCACTGCACTCTCATCATCACAAAGTTCACCAAAAAGTATGAGTACTTTGTTTGAACTCAGTCAAACAACAAGTAAACATCACGCAGTTCTAGTTCTCCAGATCACTTGCAACACTCGCTAGATTCTTGTAACCAAGTTCAAATAATTTGCTTGGTACCATCTCAGTGGGATAGAATATATTAGGGCCAGTCTTGATGTACCATAGTAAGGGTAGCATGAAGTTGTATTCCAATATCCGCTGGCAGGCACTAGATGCAACCAAACTGAATATATAGATAATACGGACTAAAAATACATGTACAAGTAGCTACGAGTTTGGGGTTAACCAACCACCACGTGCGAATTACCGCCTTCAGAATTGGCAAATACCTCCCGCAGAACATTTGCCACTTGACTCGCTCATCCTGATTCATGAGAGCATATTTCAGCAATATTACCATGGAAACAGCTACTACTTTGGCCAAGACTATTGGAAAATCCGGATTATGCATGATCCCTTACGATGCGGGTCGCAGGAAGGAAGTGACAAAGAGCAACCCTTAGTGGGCATCTTGAGTCAGCGGGGATGAATATTACATCACAAAGGATCGCGATGGAATTCCATATTGGACCGGGCGCAAGATCGTCAGGCAATTTCCAATTCCCACCAGGATCGGGGCAACGTCCCATCTACCTTCTCTGTAGTCTGTTCCGGGATTTCCGCTTTCTCCAGCCCCTACTCAGCCCGGTCACTTCTCCACCCGACTCTTTCCATTGTTTGACGGGTCATCTCAGACCTTCTTGGCTGTGATGCGCTAACTCGCGAGTCATTTTGAAACCAGTTCCCATGGAGGCTACTGATTCGAGGATGCAGCATTGATGCGGCCCAAGTTGGGAAGACGCTCTTTCATGGGCTTCTTATCAGTGAGATACGGGCAAAACCTGACGAATGCATGATTATGCTGGCAGCTTGGAATTATCCGAACCCACCACCCTGCCCCTACACTGCACCCGCGCCGTATCTGATCGTAATTAAGCCTATTTGGCTTGAAGCACTACTCCGCAAATTTGAGCGCATGTGACGGGCTCCCAATCATCGCCCACCGTGTCACGGTTACTGACATGTTGGTGCGACGGGGGGTTTATCCGCGATGCCAATGCCGATGCCCATACGATGGGTGGGTGTGGGGTTTATTTGGATTACCTAAGATTTAGCTAATTCATAGTGGGTTGGGTTCGTTAGCGAGGAACGGAGATTAGGGCGCAAGCACCGTGGATTAAGTCAGCGGGAAGTCAAAAATAAGGGTAGGGGTCCTCCCTCACCGGGTTTTTACATGTGTCAGAGATGGGGACTGACGCGAGCTAGTAGTAGTAATCGCATTCGTACGACTCGTAATATGAGTCACATGAACCGGTGGATGGATTAGACATACGTCGGTTATACTCGATGATGCGAAGACGTTCCGTGTACTTCTCGTATTCGGTGTCTTGGAACTCCTCCTCTGAAGCGACCATGAATGGATGTCGCAACGTTTCACTAGCATCCGGACGCTTCTCTGGGTCGGTACTTAGCATGGATTTCAGGAGATCTGCGGCGTGGTAGATGATTTCCGGGTACAACTTCAGGTCACGATCCAGGAGAAGCTCCTCAAGCGAGTTGCATATCATCTCGGTGGTGGCGGCCCTGACCATGCTGCTGCCCAGGTAATTTAGTTGGCAGTCGGGCAAGTACCCTTCGATCATCTCTCCGAGCAGAATCCCTGCGCTGTAAATGTCCGGCTTCGTTCCACGGGCATTTCCTTGGTACACTTCGGGAGCGATGTACCCTGGGGTGCCGCATGCCGTGTGCGGTTGACTGGAGCAACGACTACACAGCCCAAAGTCGATCACCACCAGGTGGCCCTCCTGGTCCACCATAAGGTTGGCAGGAGTCAGATCCATGTGCACTATCCCATCCTTGTGTAAGCCTTCAAGTGCCTGTGGATCGCAATGTCAACGAATAAAGTCAACTCTCCCAAGTTGTTGAATGGTAGTTACCTCAAGTAAATCCCGAATCAGACACTGTACATCGAGCAAGTTGCGCTTCTCGATGGTCAGGTCTTTTAGCTTGGGAAGCACGATGACAATCTGGCCTTGGTCGTCGAGGTAGCTGTCTTCCAAACGAATCACATGGGGGATGTGGCTCACTTGTCTGAGCACCTCGATCTCCTTCTCCGCCAACTTACGGGAAGGAACCGTTTTGAAGGCGACCGGAGCGCAATCCGACAATCGCACACCAAACTCGATTAAGGATAGCTCGGTCTATTCAAGAATGGGCCATCTAAGTACCGCGAAACAAACGACTCGCGTGCTCGAGGTGACTTACCGTGAGTTTCTTGAGCTTGTCATTCACCAGGTACTTCTTCTGGCCTCGGCAAGGGTATCGCTCGCACGGAGCCTTGTAGACGTAGTCGCCGCACCCTTTAGCGCAGGTGTTTGTGCACTTGATTTCCTCTTGACTTCGAGTGACCGGAGAGGTGGGGATGTTGGTGGAGACGGAACGCGAGTGTGTGAATCGATGTCGGAGGTTGTTGAGGAACCTTCGGGGGACGCATGAGGGGGAGAGGTGTAGGTAGTCGTAGCTGTGGTGGCTCACAGTGAATTCGTCGTCAGAGGAGGACTTGGAGCGGCATAGTGGCGGCCTCTCTAAACCTTTCATTCCATGGAAGGAAGGCAGATGTATGGACAAGTGGCGTAGCATTGGGTCGTCTATGAAATGAATTTATTTTTGAAGCTAGATTGCTGTGGGACTGGTGATCGGATAGATTTCGTTTGAGATCCAGCAATGAGGCAGTAATTCCAAATAACAAGGAGTGTGTGTGGGTTGTTTGCTCTGCCGAGAAGGACAAGCAAGTTACGGTCTGATAGGATAAATTAGGAATATAAATGTAAGATAAGCTCAAGAAGCATGTGAAAACTAGGAGGACTGGCTGTCGAGTCGATTCAGGGGAGAGAAGTATATCAATTGTGGGCTTCTTCCTCAAAATCCCTCAACGTCATGTAAGTCGGTTGGTGACCGTAACAAATGTCTGAAACACCTCGACGACAAAGGCTGCTCTTATATAAATAATAGGGCTGGCATAATGTAGATACTGGCGAATGCAGCGCTTCTAATTGGAGCTCAACCGAAAATGATGGAAAATGTTGATCATTGAGCAGGAGAGGACTTGAGTGCTGTTTGTTAATGTGCACACTCATATGAAGGCAATATAAATGGCCTGATAAGGTCTTGGATAATGGGTGGTGTATGAATCTCCTGCATGCTGAATTAGCAGCGACTAAAATGTCTCAGATCCAAACAACTTCCATAATTTGACCAAGCATAGTGTTGGAAAAGGGTCTGGAATCGAATGCAATATCACAGCCACTCAGACTGCAATCATGCCAGATTTAATATCCTAATTTTAATATCCAAGTTTAATATCCCAAATGGTTTTCCATCGCTCAGAATGAGGTCAATCTCGGTGAATCCCAGCTTGGCGTGTGACTGGCGGATAGTAAAGTCACCTGTGTTGCAGTGCATCCCCAATGGATTGGGGCCAGGAAATTCTCCTCCGCACGATAAGATCACACACATGTCTCCAAGGAATATTGCTGAGTTCATATGAAATAGATCAACCATCGATAAGGCCCCGTCAAATCGATGCCTGAATGTGCACGAAGCGGTCTCTTCTGATAGCGATGAAACATATTGTTTAAGCGGAAGACAACCACAAGCCAGAATTCCATGATTATCCCTAGTCTGGTGCATTAGCCTCCATGTGATACCATCTTTCTTCGCGAGGTTGGCTCCATGCCCAACTGGGATGCTTTCTATCACGCTTACAGATGGCCACAAGGCTGGCTAGCACGTGGAGCGTTTGAAGCAGTCCTGGATGACCTAACATGATGAGGATAGGCATACTCCCGATCATTACTCAAAAATACCGAGCCCAATTATGTAAGAAGGTACATGAGGTCCTCGGAGCAAATAATAGAGAGTGACGAGGTAAACGCGTCAACTCATTGGCGTAAGATAGAGTAAACATCATTAAATTTAGCTCCAAACATTCGTTTCACGCCCGACGCTAGTGAAACATCACTACAAGAATGACTACGTAATCTGATGAAGATTTGTCCGCGTCTTTAGCTCAGGCCAGTCAAGAAATAGCATGCATGTGATGGATATTCGCACTTGGATGATTTTAAACTTGGACCGCATGTGATGAAACTCCGTACTTGAATTAAGCAGACTGGCTAACTTTGTGCTTAACATAATCTCACGATTTAGGGTTAGGGCTGTGTATGCCAGGGTCAAGAAAATCTAGACTAGCCCGTTTAGATCACCAAACAGGCTGTCCAATGGTAGCACTTCAAGGAATTCTAAGCACAAAGCGCTATTCCAAACTCAACGTTTCCTACAACCCTACTGGCTGCTGCCGATTGGACTGTCGAATTGCAAACATTTCAACGATATCTCCTCATCAAGGGTTCTTGTGATTGGCTTCATGTTGGCTTGCCAAATCGCAGATCCATGGTTAAGTTCATGTTTTAGAAGATAGCAAATTAATCATTACTACTGCTTCATATTGGCTCCAGCCAGGAATGTGTGTGCTCTTGTCCTACGCTTCGACTCCATAGTGCTTGCATTCATCTTAATCAGATCGATGAATCCCTAGGTGATACACCCTGGAATGGATTGAACCGGTCAAATAAAAAAGATTCCTGTCCGCTGTGGACTCGGCTAAGGATTTTGGTTCCGTATTTTAGTCTGGACTGTTACATTACTGCTAAACGGTGCCGAATTGGTCTTGCGAAACTTTGAGGTGTCCTTGGTTGCCAAACAACTCAATACTAACCCTTCTATCTTATTCCTACCTCCCCTTAGCAAATCCCCTCCCCACTCTTCCCAGTGACCAAAATGTCGCAATTCACTCCATACGACTTTTTAGCCGCTCTGAACAACGGAACAGAGAATTCCCCCGATCTTGGAGCCAAAGATATCAAAGAGGAATTAGATTTGTGGAGTAGTGCTCAATTCACTTTTGATACCAACTCCTTTCAAAGTAACCTGATGAACCAGAACACTTTCGATTCCTTTAACTTGATGAACATGCAAACCCCTGGTATGTTGACCAGTTTCCAACCATCTATTCGTTCCTCGATGCCCGCCAACTTCATATCCACTACAAATAAACCCGGTTCACTAACCGATACCTCCTTCTATCAGCAGGTACTCCCAATCTGAGCCAAGCTGCTCTTTCACCTATGTTCAATTTCTTTGGGGACAACACCGGTGGAGGCTTTTCGAGTTTGATGTCGCCCCATCCTTCTTTCCCCGTTTCCACCCTAAACGCTCCAGTCGAACAGCAAGTTCAGCAGCCCCTTATCCCAAACAACTCTTTCACCCCTATTATCGCGGATATTTCCCCTACAACACCAGCTGTTGCACCAGTCACTAGTACCCCTACCTCGACGGCCACTACTCCTAAGATTGGTACCATCAGTCGTAAGAGCAGCATCAAGGCTCCCAACAAGATCAGCAGCTCTGAGAACGTAGAGGAGGAGTCCGCATACGATAAGGCTGCTGCCGAAGAAGACAAGCGTAGACGAAATACTGCTGCTTCCGCTCGCTTCAGAATTAAGAAGAAGTTGAGGGAGCAAACTCTAGAAAAGACAGCAAAAGAAATGACGGCCAAGGCAGAAATCATGGAAGGAAAGGTGAAGGAGTTGGAGATGGAGATCAAGTGGCTGCGTGGCCTTCTCCTGGAAAAAAATCCATCTCTGCTGGAACACCCACCTAGCTTCAAGAAGCAAAAAATCGAGAAACCGTCGGAGGATGTGAAATCCTCTGCTTGATCCATCTCCAAGATCCCGTATAACATGAAAGAACATTTTTTACCAAACAGACCTTTTTATCCTTCACTACCTTTGCGATGTCTGACATTTTATACGAACGATGGATGTTTTCTTGGTTAGATTGGCTACACCACCCATTCCATTTGGTTTTGGTAGAGTCAATAAAAATGTGCTTTTCGTCCGAGTTGATGTAGTGCTCTGCGCTATTGTGATGGTTAACTTATGTGGGATGATTAGCCATGTATGTTGATTATAGATATGTCGAGTTGCAATTGTATATTCCTCAGATAAGCCACATTATGCGCCAGTTGGCCGATTTTTGTTATCAACCATCCTGGTGATTTATTTCCTGCTTTCGTATTTACCAGCAAGAAGACCCACAGATGGGAATCATTGACTGCCCAAAAACACTCGCGGAGCTATCCTTTGACGATGACGATCTTCCTACGGAGACCTCCCTAAAACAGGTGACACTCGCCAACTCTGCTTCGCTTCATTGGTAACTTTGGCTAATCTGAGCATCGATGATAGAACGAGGTTGAGGAAAGCATCAGCTCGTTTTTCAGGAAATACAAGACCAAGTCCCTCTCGAAGGAAAAGTAATGTCTGGACACGGATCTCTGGAAATTGGCCTGAACTCACCCGATCTTCCCTACCTTAGTATCATTCTTCGCAGGGAACCCCACATCAAGTTCACATTGAGAGGTTTGGACTCCCTCAACCAGTTCTTCGTGGTCCTGGATTCTAGCAAGCCTTGGCTCTGCTACTGGATGTTGCATTCACTCAATCTGCTGGAGTATGAGCTGCCCGAGGAGATCAAACTGAGGTTGGTTCGTCACTTACCCACTTCCTCTCGGAGGACTGTCACTGAGTTCTCCTTGTTCCCGCATATCCAGAGGAATCTCGACTTTGGAGAAATGCCAAAACTCCACCGGCGGCTTCGGTGGCGGTCCTAGTCAGATGTCTCATTTGGCCCCTACGTATGCAGCCATCAACGCACTAGCAATCATTGGAACGCCCGCTGCTTATGAGATAATCAATCGGTAAATTCGGCATGCTCTGCATTTTGAGTGAGGCTCGAGTCGAAGTAACCATTCTGCTTAGGGAGACACTGTATCAATGGTTGTTGAGCCTCAAGCAACCGGACGGCTCATTCATCATGCATGTTGGTGGCGAAGTGGATGTCAGGTACGATGATAAGCTAGCTCTAGAACTGGCCAAGTTACGAGCTAAATCTATGGCATATATAGAGGCAGCTACTGCGCACTATCTGTTGCTTCTCTTTTAAATATCCTCACCCCAGAGTTGATGGACGGTGCTGCTGAATTCATCGCCAGGTAGAGTGATTCCCCATGTATCCTTGACCGAGTTGCATAGATTTGACGAGCTGTTCCAACCCGTATACAGATGTCAAACATACGAGGGTGGAATTGGCAGTTACCCTGGGTCTGAGGCTCATGGCGGCTACGCTTACTGCGGACTGGCAGCGATGGAGATCCTGGGAAAAGCAGAGTTGCTTAACCTTCCTCGTTTAGTGGTAAATAGATCAGCCACGTAGGCTTCTACCCAAGCAATGTCATCTGATGATTTAACGTCGTTGAAGGAATGGGCGGCCTCTCGACAGATGTGTTTAGAAGGCGGTTTCCAAGGACGCACCAACAAGCTGGTCGACGGGTGCTATTCATTGTGGATGGGCGGACTGTTTCCGCTGTTGGAGTCGATTTTGGAACGAGGCAAGAGTCGGGCGGATCCAACCAGATATCTTCAACAACATGCCTTATATGACAAAGGTACGGGTTATCACGAATCTATGGACGAGCCTTGAATTGACATGGATCACATATGAAGAGGCGTTGCAGGAATACATTCTATTGTGCTGCCAGAAGCCTAGTGGAGGTCTGCGTGACAAGCCTGGAATGTAAGCAGTGATTCCACGACGAGTAAAGCGACCCGCTGACATGCATCCATTGTAGGAATCCGGACTACTACCATACCTGCTATTGCCTAAGTGGATTGTCCCACACCCAGAACAAAGTGATACGGAAGGAAAATACCACCAGCGTCGATCTATCGGGGTTGCCGGGGCTGAATTCGTTGCTCTGGCAGTCCGTGGGATCGCACACGTCCGTAGTTGGAGACGCAAGCAATCTTGTGGTATGTAGTTGGCCTCTCTTAGGTAAGACGGTTCTAACCGATGTTCGATCTAGCTTCCCACCCACCCTGTGCACAATATTGGCTTGGCGTCCGTTCACAAGATCATGCAGCACTTCTATGGAGAGTCAGCCCTTCAAGTGATGAATTCATAGCAAGTATCACCCTTCCCTTGTATTTATTGATCAAAGTGTAAAAGCTCCCAATTTTCAATGTGGGCTGAGTGTACGTAATAAATCAGAACCTTTCTATGGATGAACCGGAAGTTCACTGCCGCACGATGAACTTGGGTGCTGTGAACGCATCCAACACATTCTTGTAAATCAGCACCTGCATCAGTGTGGAATGGGATGGGAATCGGGGCGAATCATTCGATGAAAATGAGGGACAAATCGATGTGAAGTCACTAGTATCTGGTGGTGAGCTCAGGAATGGGAATGTGTGGTATGCTGATTACCTTATGCAGCAACCATATTATATGGCACTATGCGATCAAATTCCAGTTATTCTCGATAAAACGCATCTTGCTAGTCAATCCGTCTTTAGAGCAGTCGAAAACCCCGCTTGAATGCACGCTTATATTTTTATTAGGCCAAGCCCGCGTTCAATCGCAATATGGCCTTCCCAAAGCTCCTCCAAGGAGCCCGCCTCCCTTTTGATCATCAAACTAAGAGACATGTACGGGTCGGAGGAGGCCAAATGCTCGGTGGAGATGATCTCTGAAGATCTATGGGATCCCGAAGGCTACTTTCGACTAGATGTTGGGCCAGTATACGGCTGTCTCGGTCTGATATCCGCATATAACGGTCAGTCGGCAGCCAGAGTGGATTGTTCGTTGGTTGGGGAATACTCAAACGTTTGTTATTAGATATCCTTCTCGGGTTTGTTACAAAGCAGCAGGTTTTAAACGAAATCCAGCCAGAGGAAACCATCCACAGAGTTCGGGATGTTGACTTTCTTTCGTTGGCTAACGGACGATACGACGATTTGTTTGGTGGGGAATATTACTCAAACGAGCAGGAGAATACCAGCGCATATCAACCTTATCAAGAGCTGAGAAAATATCTCAAAAACGGGACGTTCTATTTTTCGCCTTCCTTCGATCTGACCAAAAGTACTCAAAACAGGTGAGCACTTCTTGCTAGGAATGGCCAGCTTCGGTGGCTTATCAGGCTTCTCTCACCTCTTGCGTAGATATGAAAAGCCCAATCCCGAGAAGCCATTTGACAAATCCTTCCTATGGAATTCCAACATGTTGAATCCTTTTCTTGCCTTCCGAAAGCACTTGAGCCTAGAAGACCGAAATCTTTTTGATGCTGCCAAATTCATTGTAACCTCTCCACCCGCCTTTCCACCCTCCTCTCACTTTCCGTGCTAACCTAGGCATTGCTTAGACACCACTTATACAAGGCTACATTGGAGTTGAACAGTGTACACTTGGCCAGGAAATTGCAACTGTGGCGATCATTTCCAAATTGAGTTCTCATCGTGCAGGTGGGTTGCCGTCGAGATTATTCGCTACTGCCCTGCTAAAAGTGTGACACCTCACGGGTTGTTGTAGGTACTCGATTTAATGCCAGAGGAATCGACGATGATGGTCACGTAGCCAATTTTGTTGAGGTATCTTCCAGAATTGTCGGACCATGTTACGCTGTCTTTGGTTAACCATCGGTTATGTACAAGACCGAGTTTATCATGAAATTTAGAAGCCAATTTCTCTCGTATGTTGAGGTGAGAGGAAGTGTCCCAGGTATGCTTAGCATTGATGGATACGCGCTATAAATCATCCCCATGTTGAACCTAATCCCATCATTGTTTCTTTTGTCTAGTCTTTTGGGAGCAAACGGTACGCTTAATCATGCCAAGACCCTAAGCCCGGGTCAGCGTTAATAACCATTGACTCTAGGGTCTTAGTCACAAAGTGAACGTTCTCAGAGAAGTGGCGCTCACACAACCAGCTGTAGACAAACACTTCTCGATGCTACTTGATCGTTATGGCCATGTGAATATTCTCAATCTACTCAGTCAAAAAGAAGGAGAGCGGCTGCTGAGTGACGCATTTGGCTATCATGTCAACGCACTCAACAAACCAGAGTACGTACAGATGACACCTTTCGACTTCCACGCCATTTGCAAAGGAGGCAACTTCGAGAATGCATCATACATCCTTACCATGATACAGGAGGATCTGGAGAAATTCGGCTATTTCCTTCTCGACCTCAAGTCAGATCAGATGCTTTACAGGCAGTCGGGAATCTTTCGAACAAACTGCCTGGACTGGTAAGTCATCTAACCGAAACGCTTGCTCTGATGGTTGTACTAAACTGTGATTGTCTGTAGCTTGGACAGGTGGAGTGTTTTCTCACTAGCCTGGCTACGCAACGTACTAACCAATCTCGCAACGCTACCTCTCTCCTAGAACCAATGTGATCCAGACCATTGTCCTTCAAGAGATCCTCAAGTTCCACCTCGCGCAGTACGAAAAGCTTCCGCCTTACTGGGTAGACGCCATCTTCAGCAAGGTGTCCTTTCTGTGGGCCGAAAATGGCGATTGTCTATCCAAGATGTACGCCGGAACCGGAGCTCTGAAATCCTCGTACACAAGAAGCGGCAAACTGACCTTTTCAGGTAGGACCCACGTTCATTGCCGCGATGAATTGAAGAGCCATCACCTAATACATGAGCCTAGGATTGGTCAACGACATGTCGAAATCCATGAATCGGATGTACATCAACAATTTCCAGGACAAAGGAAAGCAGGAGATCATAGATATACTACTGGTTTGGACATCTGAGCACTAGCATTGAGCTATCCAGAAGCTTACACAGCTCTCATGTCTAGGGAAAATCACAACACCAACGGCGAATCATCTTGCAAGATGAGGTGCACGAACTGATCTCACGCGACTTGGAGCAGCGGTAAGACGGATTCCTCATGCAGTCCGAGAATGGCAAGAATTGACGCGGACCCTTGTCTTCTAGGGCTAGTGAATATGCGTCCAAATCCAAAATTAGAGTCCACATTGGAACTTACAATGTCAACGGCCGAGTCCCGTCGGGAGAGTCTCTTTCCTCTTTCCTTCGGATATCCCCAGGTTCGGACTGCTCAACAATGTTTGAACCTTCGAATGCGTATTCATGATCTTCACAGATGACGAGCCTGACATCATTGCTCTGGGTATTCAGGAAATCGTCGAGCTCACTCCCACTCAGGTACGCCAGCCTATACCAATTGTGCTGATCTCACCTCGTCTCTAAATCATTCTTCTGGGTAGATCATGTCGGCTGATACTGAGAAAAGGTTGGCCTCATTGACAGGAAGCGATGATTAGTCGGTAATAACCAGATTCCTTTAGGCTGATTTGGCAACGGGAGGTTCAAGCGCATCTGGGTAAAGTGTATACTTCATCCAAGTATGTGGCGTTGACCTCGGAGCAGCTAGTGGGTGCTGCCATGCTGATCTACGTCCGAAAAGAGAATATCTTGAGGATTCGAGACATTCAGGTCTCCACAAAAAAGGTGAGAACCCAAGCCCAGCATCCCAGCTTGGTACCGTTTCGCTGATCCATCTTCATCTCCACTGAAAGACCGGGCTGAAAGGAATGGCTGGCAACAAAGGCGGCATTGGGATTCGATTCGATTTTGATGACACAAGCATCTGTCTAGTGACCGCCCATTTGGCTGCAGGTATGCTGCTCAACTAGTCGATTCTCGGAAGGGAAATCTCACCCTCTGGTCATCTATCCTCCAGGGTCGTCGAATTTCGAAGAGAGAAATGACGATTACAGAACCATCACCAATGGAATTCGATTCTCCAAAGGCCGTACCATCGACGACCATGAGTAAGGGTTTATTGTGGATCCACGATGTACCAGCGTAACTGACGAACCGATCTTTAGCCACATCATTTGGTTCGGCGACTTCAACTATCGGATCAACTTGGAGTATGACGATGTAACCACGCCCTACACACATACGGCGATTTCGAATGGAGTCTAACCAATCTTTCCTACAAGGTCATGGACTGCATCTACAATCAGCAGCTGGCGGAGCTTCTGATCCACGACCAGGTAAGATTCTCCCCATCAGCAGACGGCAGTGGAATTACTAAGCTCTGTGCCAGCTTGTTCAACAACTTCGCGAGGGAAAAGCCTTTCAAGGTTTCCAGGAAGGCATCATCAACTTCAACCCTACCTACAAATATGACAACGGAACCGACACGTATGATACAAGGTATGCTATCGTCATCTAGCTTCTCCAGGGCTATAAGAGCTAAATGTTCGGAAAATCAGTGAGAAGCAGCGGCGTCCAGCTTGGACCGGTAAGCCACATGCACGTAAAGTCCTGAGGGCCTCTCTAACTCCTAGCACATATTGCAGATCGAATCCTTTACCGAGGGAAGGAGGTAACGAAAGCTCTACATTCAATGGGACCTAGCAGTGTGAAGGCTCAACAGTTTTACATCCGCAGATCTCCTTGCTCAAATACACCAACTCCAGTGTGATTCGGGTGTCGGACCACAAGCCTGGTAAGTAGTGTATAAATCAGGCACGCAGCAGTTGGATTAACTCTGTGTCACCTTGTAGTCATGGGCCTGTTTGAATTGGAGGTAAGCTTTCCAATGAGTGGGGTGGTGTAGGACTCACCCTAAGGATATGATTTCAAGGTTGCCAAAGTGGATTACAAGGTTCGAGAAAAGATCAAGCGGGAGCTGTACTCACTCAAGAAGAAGGAGGTCGATCTCGTGGCATCTTCGCCGAAGATCTCTCGCAAAGGTATTTTTCCGCAGATAATCCTGATCAGATGGAATCCACCACTTAGCTGAGAGTAGATAGCAGAGTTTACAAGGAGTCGTTATTAGATATCCACAATGAAGGTACGCCCATCTAGGCTCCATGTTCGTCAGTCAACACAGCCCTTAGAATAGTCCCTATAGATGCGATGAGCTCTATTGAGATGCGCGACCTGGAGAAAGGTAACCTTCCAGCGGCCCTGGCTGACCGATCTATTGTTATCTAACTCATTTACTAGCCTCCAAAAGCTATCCTAATCTACTGGACAGCGATATTGCTGCCGATCATCAGAAGTCTAGTGGTGAGTACAAGGCTTGCCGTCACCTCAATCTCCATGATACTGATTCAACGAATACTCCAGTTTCAAGATCGGTTCACGCGGTCTCCGGTGAGAATGTTGCCCTCCTCGATCATGATAGCTTCCTAGGAAAGCCGCAGTTGATAGAAGTCGCGTCAGGTTAGCATTTCCACGAACGCCAAACCCCCTCAGAGATTGACGAACCTTTTGTAGATGAATTGGAAACCTCGTGGGTTCCACTGAAGCCCAGAAGTGAATATTCTATTGTTTATTCGACCGAATTTCGGATGTTTACCATTTACCTTACTCCCTTGTAGATCTGGCTTCTACCGGATACCTGTCACCAGTCAATATCGCCAAATCCAAGTAAGATCCTAGATTCCTATCCAAACAATCGGTCACTTACGAATCGTATCCAGATCCGATAGCCAATTGCTAGACCAAGTGGCAAATCCCTATAGAGACTCGGCAAGTCGCGTTCAGAAATCTCCCCCACAAAATTCCTCCTTGGCTCCAAGCAGTGCGCATGGCTTAAGTGTACCACCACCGGTACCAGTCCAAAGATCCATTTCAACCTCACCCAAGCTTGAATATAGTGCATTACCAAAACCGCTCATTCCCGAGAGAAAGTACTCCTCCTCGGTATCGACTGAAAAAAGTATCATGAAACCGATGGTCCCTTCGCGTGACGTCAAACCTCTCGCCTTGGCCCGAGAGAGCGACTCAAAAAAGCCTCCCTTACCTAGTAGAGGTATGTCAACCTCTTCCAACGATTCTTTGAAGGAACCCGCCGTCCCAGCCAGAGGAACAACTTTCTCGGCTGTTCCATCAAGAACTTCTACGAGTTCCTCGGAGTCTAGCACTTTGGGTACTGTTCCGCCTCTACCTCAGAGAAGAGAAAAGACCGAGAGTGGCAGTCAGAAAAACGCCTCCAACTTGGTTGAGGAGGGAACCGAACACAACTCTTCGATAGACACTGAGAGCGACTCTGAGGAAACCTCGGGGCGGCCAGTGAATGATTCTGCCAACGTGGAAACTTTGAACAGCTCCAAGTGGAAGCCACTGATCCCGGAAAGAAGTTCCACTTTCTCGGGTTTACCAGAAAAGGAGAACCCGAAGAAACCCGTGCCTCCCTCCAGGAAACCAAGAAGCCCACTTATTCAAGGGGCTGTTGTAGACCGCAAGAACTTCTATGAGGCAGAGTCCGATGCTTCAACTACCAACAATTTGAGGAGAGCTCGTACACTTCATGAGACAAGTGTTAGTTCCTTGAGTCAGGCCTTCAACTCGATGTCAACATCAGCCGCTCCAGGAAGTCCATCTTCGCAGAGGAGGCCCCCTCCTCCGGTGCCTATTAGAAACAGTGGGACGGAACTTCGTAGAGCCCATACCATATCAGTGGGAAATAGTAAGCCCGAGATCGCCCCTTCCGTTGAAGAGGACGTTAAGCAGCTCATTTCAGACGTGAAACCCGATACGGAGTCGGAAGAAAAAGCTACGCCTCAGGGTACTCCCGCAGCGACCAGTGAGAGTGAGAAACCCTCGGGTGATCAAGACGGAGTAGTGGCACCCACTCCATCGGAACCATCCAAAACTCAGGCCGAGTCAAAGGAAGAAGAGGTGGAGAAGCACGTCGAGCCTACCTCAGAATCAACTGACGACGCCAAACCGTTGAGCATCAAGGAGAGAATGGCCCATCTCCCCATAAAAACTAGCCAAGAGCCACCAGGAAGTTCCAGTCCGGCTCGCCGGGTTGTGCCTCGACCCACCGAACCAGAAAAGGAGAGCCTTGGCGCCAGCCCTGACACCAAGAAACCAGTTGATGAGCCCTCGAAATCCACTGATTCTACCGAAACTAGTCAAGATATTCCCAAGGTCGCTTCATCAGTTACCGCACTCAGAGAGAAGATGAAGCACCAATTGGTTTTGGATCCCACCAAAAAGGGGATAAGGCCTTCCGTCAACAGCAAGCCTAACCCGGGTCAAGGCGATCCAACCGACACTCCTCCCAAGAGTAGCGTCAAGGAAAGGATGGCCCAATTCTCCAACGCACCCCAAGCTAACCCAATAAGGATCAAGCCTGCCGTCTTATCGAGAAAACCCTTGCGCGCCGCCCATTCTCCTCAAAAATCACTAGACTCGGAGGACAGCTCAAACGCCGATGAATCCAAGGAGGCAGTGGAGAATACTCCGGCCTCGCCTAGCAATGTTGAAGAACCAAATCCTACCAATAAGATGTCTGGAGCCCCTGTAGGAGTCAAGGAACGTATAGCCCAGCTTCCAGTTACTCCCAAGGATGGCCTAGCAACTCCAGTCAGGGCGAAATCAGCATCAAATGCTCAGAAGATTTCTGGCTCAGGCGAATCCGTTCCATCGAGCATTAAGAGGGCCAAGAGTGATGGCCTAGAGGCGAGTAGCTCGGTCCAGAAGAGTCCCGCCGAAGCCAACTCTGAAACATCCCGGGCCACCGTGTCGGTTAAAAACCTTCGCGCTAGTTTAGGAAACATCCCTATGGGACCGGCAATCCCCAAGAGGGCATCCAACCCACAGCCCACTGTGAAATCCCCCACTAGTCTCCATGGTAAGCAGTTGGATCAGCCAAGTGGCAATAAGGAGCTAAGCGAGCGCACAGCCCCCATTCCTGCGGCTAGTTTGGATATGCACAAGAAGAGGCCCCACCCTCGTAAAACACAAAGGAGAGCCGCCACCAAACCGGGATCCTCCACCAAACCGTCGACTCCCGCGACCGCGGAGCATCCCCCAACTGTGCTGGAAGAGAAGGCCACCAATGCCAAAAAGGAAGCAGCTCAAGATACGGCCAACGCCGAGCAACAGGCTACTTCGTCGCCGGACGATAAACCCCACCCGTCAAAAAAGCCGGATGCTGCTTCCACCTCCCCAACTGACCAACCGGAGAAGATCCCAACTCTGCAGGAGAGAAGGGCGAAGATCCTGGCCTCCACCAAGGAGGTGCCGCCGGTAGTCAGGAAAAATCCCTCTTCACTTACCCCCGCGAAAAGCTCCCGTATGGTGAACACCCTCATCAGCACCAAAGTTGAATCACCACAGGAGGCTTCAAGCACCGAGAAAGCAGATGGCGAGCAGGCCACTTCGCCACAAGGTGATGATTCCAACCCACCTAAAAAGCCGGATGCTGCTTCCACCTCCCCAACTGACCAACCGGAGAAGATCCCAACTCTGCAGGAGAGAAGGGCGAAGATCCTGGCCTCCACCAAGGAGGTGCCGCCGGTAGTCAGGAAAAATCCCTCCTCACTTACCCCCACGAAAAGCCCCCGTATGGTGAACACCCCCAAACCATCTACCAATATACAAGGGTCGAAACAATCGAGCGACGAGGCAACCAAACGTGTTGCTGGTATCAGTGAAAGGAAGGCCAAACTTCAATCTCATCAGAAGGAGGAGATTCCTCATCGCGGCAGCAGTCCCATAAAGCCTACCCTCACCTCGAAGTCCACCGACGCCACCAACCCAAAGCCCCGACAGGCTAACCTGAAGAAACCGGAAGTAGGGTCGGACAGTGAAGCGAGGACCCCAGATCTCAAGTCACGCAAAAGCGTCTTCGAGAAGAAAGCGCCTAGCACCCCACCCACGACAGTGAGCAAAGGAGCCGGGGTCACATCGATCCATCGCGAGGTGGAGCCCGTCAGGAAGGTATCGAGTGTCAAGTCACGTACCAGTGCGTTCGAGGCTAAAAGCGTCAACACGAGGCCAAACGAGAATCCTGAACGAGTTGTAAAGCGGATATCTGGTTCGAAAGCGAAGCCGTCGGATACCACCGAGGAAGAGAAACCCCCCAGCCTTCAGGCCCGAAAGGAACAGCTGAAGTCGGCGAACTCAAGCGCCACTCCCGAAAAGTCTAAGCTGGTCTCCAGAGGCACCCTTGGCGCCAAGCCAGCCCACATTGCCGACCCGAAGCCGGAAAAGGAAACGTCGGACGCCGCGGAGGTGGCAGAGAAGCCCAAGTCGGCGAACTCCACCGAGGAAGAGAAATCCCTCAGCTTTCAGGCCCGAAAGGAGCAACTGAAGTCAGCGAACTCAGACGTCGCCTCTGGAAAGTCCAAGCCGGTCGACAGCGCCAAGCCGACCGGTCCCGTTGATCACCAGTCGGAAAAGGAAGCAACAGAGGGTGCTTCGGACGACGACTCGGAGGTGCAAGGGATTCAAGCAAGAAAGGCGTTACTGTTTGGAGAAAAGACGGAGAAGACACAATAGACATATCCAACTAGCCCCAAACCCTCCTACCTCCACCTCCACCCCCTCCCCTCCCCTATATCTCGAGAGGAAGGCTTGCCTTAGGAACATTGGTTCGCTCATTCACGCTCTCTCTCTAGTATAGCACAGAATAAACAACCTCGGCATTCTCAAGAACGGAATAGAATAGAGTTTATTTGAATGATTAGTAAGTTCCTCTACACAGAAAATATACAGTCCCAGATGGCGTGGTCTTGGAACAGCAATGAAGCGACGAAACCGATGTAGTCGATGCTGGAGCAGCGGGAGGTGGTTGGTGTTCATGGCACACTGACCGAGACGGCCGCGTTCAAGAGACCGTTCTCCTCTAACGTCCCGTCCACCTTGTCGATGAGCTGTTGGCGTAGGTACACCAACTCGATCGGCTCCGAGGCTAGTTCCGGCACGGTGGCCTTGACGAATTCGAAGAGATGTCGGACGGGATCGTTCTTCAGGAATCGTCGGATGACACGTGATCCATCTGGGGAAGCCAACATGAGTGGTGGGTCTCACCGTGGGGCAACAATCCATTAGGGGCCTACCTGGAAGACGGAACTGTATTCTCGTGGAGTCTCCTCCGGCTGGGGGTTCGGGCCTATCCACAGGCTTGATGCCGTCAATCACTAGATGGTTTGTTCAATCAGTAGTCTGATGGGAGGGTGACGGCATGGAATCGCGTTACCTGAGGTGGAGACGTTGTCTTCGGACTCCGGTTCGGAATCACTAATCTCGATCGGTTCAGGAGATTTGGGTGCTGAACTGGTGGAGGCGGAATTCATGGAAGCAGCGAGGGCGATATTCAGTTGCTCTTCTTCCGAAAGGTCTTCGATATTCTTCATTGGTTCACGAGGTAAGTTGTGAGTGGGTGAGGAGGAGAGGGGCGGGGAGAGGGAGAGGGAGGGCGATTGCTCTTCGCTCCTTACCTTGTTTCTTGGCTTCTTCGTTGCCGGTGCGTTGGCCGGTAAAAGTGTGTTGCCATCGAGGAATTCGGTGACTTGAAAATGCGTAAGTTGGGTTGGGAGGTAGATAGGGATACATGAAGCATGAAATTTCGACAAATACCATTCATCAAAAACTCAATGGGCGACACAAGGGTATTCCACACTTTCATCCGCTCTCCTAAGGATTGGTGAAGGAATTGGTGAGGGGGGGCGCTAGGTTGATAAACGCAAAAGATGCTCTGTACCAGTGCGAGGATCGATGATGGCAATATGAGGATAATTCTCGATGGGATAGAATGTCAGGTATTTTTTCCCCTCGACACTATCTGAACTGAACTGTGCAGTTCATCTTCTACGTTAGAACCAGCGAAATGGGGCATGATCTTGGTATGGCCATCTGACCTGTAGAAATAGGAAGTTCTCCTTGATGATGTCTTGAACGGTCTTGTCGCTCCAGAGATCTCTATTCAGGATCTGGCACACGAACTCGGAGACCTCCTGGATATTGACCATGAGCCACTTCCCTTGGGATTTTGCAGTGTTGCGGGTCTATTCGACGAGAATTTGGTGAGCTTAGCAAGTGGAAGAACCCGTTGTCCGGACAACCGTACTTGTTCAAAATCTTGGTTGGACATGATGTCGAAAGGAGGTTTGAACAGGTCGGCAAGTCTGCTGGTATGCTCTGAAGAAGCTATGGAACAGGATGGGGGCCCTTGGTTTTAGCGAAAAACTTCCACACCGACTAGACCTGTGCACCAACCTGAGCCTCTAATGGTGGCCGCCTCGGCAGCGAAATCTCGAAATGCCTCGCGTGGTCTGGCATCCATGGAGTCGAGTTGGTTGAATATAGAATGAGGGGGAGCTGGGACAGAAGATCAGTTCAAACGGCCTTCGACCGACAAGTGCTGAAGTGGAAGTTACCTCTCCGATTTGACCTGTAGACTGAGTTGAAGGTTTCCTCTTCGTAGTTGGCGGAGTCTCCGATCAGAGTGTCCATTCTAGAGGCAATTGGTGCTCGAACGGTGTCTTGTTCAGCCAGCCTTCGGGCCATTTCAGCATCACTCTCCGTGGTATTTGGTGTAGGCATATCATCCTGCACATGGGAGGAGTGGGTTCCAGTCAAGTCAGCCCCACCGCTTTCTAGGTAAAGTGTGATGGCCTGCTCAACATTCCCCTCGGACACCTTTCGAAAGCAAACACCAGGTTAACCTCAAGAAAGCGTTCAATCAAGGGACAACAACGTACAGTTAGATAGCTATTGGCCACTTCGGGGGAAGCATTCGTTATCTGACAGAAGTTTGCGATAAGTTCCGGATCAAAAAGGTCGCCCATGTTGAACACGCAGAAAAAGCTAGTCTAATAATAAGAGAGGTTCCAAGGAAATCTCCACAAATACCTTGGATTATGACGTGGTCTAATCTATTACAAGTTAAGAACGAGAAAAATGGGTTCACATCACGCAAATTCATCAATTTGGCCATCAATTGCGATTAGTTTCTTGCGCAAGCGTTAGGGAATGTGCCAGCCTGCTGTCTAACATGATGAATAGATCTATGCTAAATTGGCATTTAACTGCATTTATTGATGTCAAAGACTAGAGCCGAAACTGCGACCAAAACGGATGTTCCAGCGGCATGGCTAGCGTACTAACAACAATCTCATTGTCTCTGGAATCCAGGTAATGCAATTCCTTGATACCGAGCTCCCGGAGGTACTCGTACAGCTTACCGTAGTGCATCCCTACGTCGCCAGGGCCATGGCTGTCATCAGAGATGGTCACCCTACCTCCTTTGGCAAGAATCGCCTAGTCAATCAAGTCGCGGGTAAGCAGGCGGCTTGCAATCATCCAGGTTACGTACTTACCTCCAGCACATCCTTCCCAGGATATGGGTATTTCAAGCCCTTCTTCCAAGCTCGAGAGTTGATCTCGAACAGCCCGCCGTAGCTAATTACATAATCGATGTTCCGCATCATTTTCTCCCGAATGCTATCCGTCACAGGGGTGTTCGGCGCGAAGATACGGATCAGATCGAAATGGCCCACTACCAAGGGCTTGACGCTGGTGAGCAACTCGTACTGCGCATCGAAATACGCCTCAAAGAGGCTCGAGGGGCCGCCGGCTTTTTGAGTTGCGACGGCGTACAACTCAGTGTCGAAGTCGATGGGAGTCTCTAATACGTGGTGAAGTGAGCCAACCAGGTAGTCCAGCTGGTAAGTCTTCTCTATCTCTTTAAGCTCTTCTGCGAATTCCGGATAAATGAACTCGGTCTCCGCGCCGATAAGCAACTTGATTTGGGAGCTGTATTTTGCTTGCAGACGACGTGCTTCCTTGACGAAACCTTCGAATTGGGTTAAGAGATCGGCAGGTTGAAGATGTTGCTGCGGGTTGAAGCTGTCAGGTCATCTGAGTAATGTGTCACTCTAAAAAAACCCGGGTTTACCTCTTCGGGATACAGGTCCTGGACTCTTTTGCGAGGGACATGCTCAGTGAGTCCGAATACAAGAAACCCTTTATCAATGGCCGCCAACACTACTTCCTCTAAGGTTCCCTTCGCATGAAGACAGAATTGGCCCGAGTGGCTGTGAAAAGAGAAGGGCATGTTGGGAAACTACTTTGCAACTAGAGGGGGCGGGATGATGTGGGATTTCAAAGAAAATAGCCCGATGACTGAATATGGGTCATGGAGGCGATTGTTATCATGGTCGGATCAGTGATGTTGATTGAAGATCGCATTTGTTGGCATTTATTGGGAATGAAGTAAAGTACAGAGAACCAAATATGCTGATCGGTGTTAATGGAAGGGCTGGTGGATTGTATGATAATCTAAAATCGAGCAAGTGACCACAATCAAACGGGCGGCCTAAGCTCACGAGGAAGTCGCGTTGATCTTGCGGCGTAGTGCGGACAACCTATTGGATATGGAGACAATAACTGACCAAAGGTGTGAGCATCGGTCGTACGAGATCCCAACAAGATCACTTACATTTGTTGATAGTCCGGCGATCCTCTTCGTCCATGCTACGTTCCTCGTTGGCATCCAATAGAGCCGATAACATCCAGATGGCTATCTGATATGATCTCTCACAATCAGCAACATCCTCACCAACAAGCTCGTTCACCGCGGCCAAACGGCTCTAAGGTTGGCATTTCCCTTGTCAGCAGACAGCTTCAAAGTGGGGGAAAGACACTAATACAAGCTTACCGTTTCCAGGGCATAATCGTACATAAGTTTCTCGACGCACACCTTGGTTTCGTCGGCGTGGAGAACCTTCAGTTTAACAAAGTCGGCCTTCTCCAGACTTTCGTTGAATTTGTCCCGCATCCACTGGACGGCTAAAGGGGAGTTAGAATATCATGGCGCGGAATATACGAGCGTTGTTTAATTAAATACCGTCGTTCAGCCTAAGTGACGTTGATTTGATCCCGGAGCGGTCTCGTGTTGTGTTGTCCCAATATGCCTTGGCGGCATCCAGGCCTGACTGAAGGATAGCAAGTGCTTTAAGGTAGAGTGCAAATGCCTCTGCTCCGGTTTTGCCCGAGACTTCCTCCGTTCCTAGATTCTCAATTTCTTTCGTGGCTTCTGGACGGGGCGGGGTTAGCTCCGTGAATTTCAAGTTGGCTAGATGAAGCACCGCATGCGCTTTGTATGCCGCGTTTTCGACCGTCTTAATGACGGAGTCCTGATTGCAATACGTCGTTTAGTCAAATCATGATATGGGCATGGCTGTGGGTTGGTGTGGTTACCGCTTCGGTGTTCGAATCATATTTGGGCACGCCCCCCTTCGAGAACGAGAGCTCCCGGTAGGGTGGTGATTGACCAGTTCGACCAAGAAGCCTAGCTGAAGCTGTGGAGATTGCCCTGGCCAGTGCAGAAGGCGTTGCTCCGCTGGCCCAGCCTGATGGGTTGGAATAGCTGCGGTCCCGCACACTTCCGCTGTTTGCACCAGTCGTGTTGTATTCCATCTTGTTGAATACTATGGGAGGCGAGTTTGACATTCCCTGATACTGAGATATCGCACTATCGGACTTCCGGTAGGGAAGTGGGATCGGGACAACAGGGGAAGGCTGGGGTGGATTTCGAGTGATTTTGGAGGCGTGTCTAGGGGAGGCGGCCAGCTCTATTGTAGCGAAAAAGTTAGGCCACTCGTAGTTGAAATCAATTGTTAGTGCTTACCGTCAGCTAGCGCGTTGACCTCGACTGATCGCTTCTCTATTACTACGTACTCTCTCTCAAATAAGATCTCGTCCTCCACTCTGTTTGAGGGCACATACTGATCTCCAGCCTCTTTGTCATCACGGCTAGATGATCGATGTGGCACTTTCCTTGGATGGATTCTTGGCGCGCTAGGCTTAGAGTCTGTTGAGGCCGGGTGTATCAGGAGTGAGCTGGGTGGAGATCCCGAATCGTCATTTGGAGACTCCACCACTTTGTAATGATCCATCTTCAAATCACCCATGCCATCGTTGGATTTTCTGCTAGGGCCAATGAGACGAGGTGAAGAGGCTCTCGGGATTCTAGAAGGGGGTTAGTAAGTCGAATAAAAGAAGACGTCCGAGACGCACCTCTCCGCTGGAGTGTCATAGGGTGATCCGCGGACACCGCTATCCGAGGAGAAATGTCTGGTATTGAGGGCGTCAAAACTTCCGGAATGTCGGTTGTTGGTAAGATGCCTAGGTACTTTGGCAGCAAAAATGTATTAGTTGATGAATGAGCTTTCCAAGCAACCTTCCATACCACTTTCGACGCCAGCACCGGTGTTTCTGAGGTTTCGGGAAATCCCGGTAATGTATGGGTGGGAGAAGAACTCTTCAAAAGACATTCGCTCGTTTGGGTTTCTCTTTAGCAGGCGTCGTATAAGATCCATCAGCTCTTCGCTTATCAGAGAGACCCGACGATGCTCGGAGTTTAATGGAGAGGAGGAGAGTCTACTAATATGGCTGTCGTGGCCTTTGGCCTTGTCCGCATCTATGCCTGGGAATTTGATATGGTCATTACACTTCTCGATTCTCTTCAGCAGGTCAACATGGTTCTGAGCTCTGAAGGGAGGCTTTCCAACGGCTAACTCGTAGAGCACTGCGCCCACACTCCATAGATCTGCCTTTGCGTCGTATTTTTCGTAGCGCAGAATTTCTGGCGCCATATACAAGGGTGAGCCGCAGAGCGTGTCAGCTAAGGTATGTGCTGGAAGCGACCTAGCAAATCCAAAATCCGCGATCTTCAGAACGGGCAAATGCTCTAGGTCAAGAGACTCCGATTGCTGCGCAGGATTTGGAGTGAGAAGAAGATTCTAATGATGTTTAGTATTAGCGAGTGAGTTCATGCGGGCACTAGAGTCTGTCAGCAACCCACCTGTGGCTTGATATCCCGGTGGATCAAATTTTTTGACCGTAGGAATTGTAATGCAGAAGCTAGAATCATGGTTTTAGTGGTTAGCTGATACTCAACACGCCAGACACAAAGCCACCAACCTAGCTGCTTTAAAAAGTGCTTGACAATCCTTTCGTCAAGTCCGCCCGCCCGCCCTTCGATTCCTTGTATCTCTTTACGTTTCTTGATTAGGTTTGACAGATCGCCCATGGAGCAATACTCCATGACAAGATGTATATGGCTGTCGGATTTCTATGTTAAGGGTCGTCGCTCTCGTCAGTACGGATCTGGCATTGGCAGGGGCTATTTTTAAGCACATACCACACAATCAACCAAACCAACAATATTAGGATGTTGGATCGCTTTGAGAATGGAGATCTCCGATTCCAGACTTTCGAGTAGCTTGCGGGTTAGTTTTGAGCGTAATACTGATTTGATGGCTACGGGTGTTTTTGTATCCTTATAAAGAAGGGAGTTAGGGCTGAAACGTGCTTGCATGTGAATCGGACAGCCAGTTCAACGTATGTTGGTCATATTCATTCTTACCTTGCGCTTTCCTTTATATACAGTGGCGAAGGAGCCTCTACCGATCTCCTGGCCAATCTCGTATGCGCTTACGCTATCCATTTAGACGGTATATATCAGCTCAGAAAAGAATACTTGAGGGAAAAGACGAGGGATAGGGTAATAAAAGGGCAGTACAGAGGAAAATGAAACGGCAATTCGGAGGCAGTACTCAAAAGAGATGAGAAAGATTATGTGTACAGGATAGCAAAGGGGAAGGGGAATGAAAATGAAGATGGAGATGAATGTAAAAATGAGATAAAGGAAGGTAATCTTTGAAAATGTTATGTGCAACAGCGTAATGCTGGCTGTCATTCCTGTCGGTTAATAAATATATTATTAGCAATTCAAAGCTTAGAAATGGGAATTAGCAGTCCTGTGATCTGATGGTCATATAGCAGGATCCATGTGACCTGTTGCTGCGAACGTGATCTCCTAGAGTCAGTAGGATTTCAGAGACAGCCGACCTTGACCATCTTCAGTAAATCATTTGACCAAAGCATCAGTTCCACAGGCTTCAGTTTAATGTTTTACATCGAACCAGCTGCACAGTTACTGAGCTCCGCTAGGTGATCACACCAGGCTGCTGACAAGGGTGCCGAGCGAGGTTGAAACCATGCCTTGGCTAGATCGATTGGGACGTTTTATGTGCTTTGAGGCCGAGATGATGAATGCCCATGCACGCACATAATGAAATGTAGAGATTGGCAGGCAATTTTGGATGATTCTGAAATAGCGATTTATTTGTAAGCAACTTGTTTGAATTTTTGCATGGAGGCCACAGTGGAAATTCGGTTTAAGCAGATTCTTGCAACATCTTGTATCGATGCACACTGCCGTAGCTATGATAGGCCCTTTCTGTTGGCAGACGCTTAGCCGTCTCCTTGGAATTCTCATTGCTCATGGGTTCTCCCCAACCACCGCCACCAGGAGTGCAAATGACGATTCGGTCACCTGCACCAACGATCACTGAGTTCTTACCTCCCAGGTTGACCGTGGCCCCATTCTTGCGAATCCATAAGTTCAATCCAGTTGCACCATCGTGTCCGCCATTCAGCCCATAGGGATGGAATACACGACGTTCCGAAAGGATAGACGCGTTCAGTCCAGACTCCTGGAATTCCAGGTCGCGAATGACGCCGTCTCCGCCAGCATTCAGCCCATCGCCGCCAGAGTTCGCCCGCAAGGAAAACTCCCTCAAGATTACCGGATAGCGACGTTCCAAAATCTCTGGATCGGTGATACGGGTATTGGTCATGTGAGTATGAACACCACTCTGGCCAGCCCAATCAGGGCCAGCACCACTGCCACCCGCAATAGTTTCATAATAACCCCAGCCATTCATTTGATCATCCGAATCCTTCGGATCGTACCCGAACGTGAAGTTGTTACAATCGCCTTGAGAAGCGGCACATGCTTGGAAGCATTTCAGCACAGTGTCCACCAATCGTTGGCTCGTCATCACATTGCCACCCACTACGGCAGCAGTCTCGGAAGGAGATAGGATGGTGCTAGGCGGTATGCGAATGTCAATTGGGTTTAAACACCCCTGATTCAGTGGAATTTCCACTCCAACTAAGCTTCGTAGGCAATAGATGATGGCACTGTGTGTGACAGAGAACGGTGTGTTGCAATTGCCATACACCTCAGGTCCAGTTCCCTCAAAATCAAACACTGCCGAGCCGTCCTCGGCGTTGATGTGGATCCTCAAGTGAATTGGAGTTCCGTCGTCCATGTGGTCCAATGCCTCCAATGGCTTTCCGTCGAACCGAGAGTAGGTCTCTTTCAGCATCTCCCGAACGGCAATCTCGGCGTTTTCTCGGATGAAGAACATGTAGGCATGAACCACCTCCAGGCCATACTCATTGATCAAAGCCTTAACCAGGTTGATCCCTTTTTGGTTGGCTGCCACTTGAGCTTTGAGGTCGGAGATGTTGTCTTTGAGGCAGCGGGTTCCACTGCATCCAGGATATTGGGCTGGATCCTCAGCCAAGATTTTGGTGATGCCTTTCAACTGGAATTGGCCCTTCTCCACCAATTTAAAGGACTTGACTGCCGCCCCCTCTTCATACAGTTCCTTAGAGTGAGGGGGCATGGATCCAGGCAAAATCCCACCAATATCTGCATGGTGACCTCTAGAAGCAACAAAGAAAACGATCTTCCCTTGATCAAACACAGGGGTTATGACGGTGATGTCAGGGAGATGTGAGCCACCGGCAGTTGGATGGTTGGAAAGAATCACATCCCCTTCGTAGAGGTCGTCCTTGTAGTACTCCAGTTGATAACGAACAGCGTGACTCAAACTGCCCAAATGTACCGGAATATGCGGGGCGTTTGCCACCAAGCCACCATCTGGTCCGAAGAGCGCGCAAGAGAAGTCCAATCTCTCTTTGATATTGGTAGAAATGGCAGTTTTCTGCAACGTACGGCCCATTTGCTCGGCAATACTCATAAAGCGATGGGAGAATATGGACAGTTGGATAGGGTCGAGCTCCGCAGTAATGGCTGCCTTGTTGCCATCCCCCAAGGTGATCATTACTTGACTGGAAGTAATGAGGGCAGTGCATTCTGGCTCAACAAGAATCGTACTATTGGCATCAATGATCATTGCAGGGCCGATCACGTTCTCGCCCACCTCAAGGTCCTCCAGTTTATAAACAGGAGTTTCCTGGCGCCCACCTTCGAAGTAGATAGATGTCGTAAGCGCAGCTTTTGAGGCATCCACAGGTTTGATGTGGAGCTTGACAGCCTCCTTGTAAACAGATTCGTCAAGGTTCTGCTCACTACTTCCAATACCACGAATACGAATGTCGTCAACGATGATCTCACGATCAGTGAGGACGAACCCGAACTCTTGTTGATATTGCTTTTCAAAGCTAGATGAGAAATCCCAGCTATCGTCAGGTTTAAGAGTCATCATAGCACAGTCTGTACCATTGTATCTCAAATTAAGATAAATCTCACAACTGATATGTTCATCGGAAAAGCCTCGGCCTTCCAGTTCTTCCTTACACAACTTGGTCAAGGCCTCCACTTTCTGTTGAATAAGCTTCATGGATTTCTCGGAATAAGTCACGGCACTAGGCTCTTGGATCTCGTGAACCACCTGAGCAAGGCCAAGCCCGTAGGCTGAAAGAACAGAAGAATACCGGTGAACAAGAATCTTACGGATGCCTAGGGTGCGAGCAATCGCGCAAGCATGCTGGCCGCCGGCGCCACCAAAGCAGGCGAGGACGTGATTGCCAGTGTCGTATCCCTTGGCTTCGGTTAGTGCGCGGATAGGTCTGCACATGGTTTCGTTGGCAACACGGATGAATCCATAAGCAATTTCGTCGATCGATTTCTCGTTTTCGTTGTGTTCGCTGTTGATTTCCTTGGATAGGGCTTCAAAGTTCTTACGAGAAGCCTCAGCATCCAGGGCCTCATCCTCGTTGGGACCGAATATCTTCGGGAAAAAGTCGGGAACCAGCCTGCCTAGAATGAGATTGGCATCGGTAACTGTAAGAGGGCCACCCTTCCTATATACAAGTTAGCGCCTGAGTGACTAGATAAGCGTGGAATGGTTCGCATACCTGTAGCATGTGGGTCCTGGGTGAGCACTAGCGCTCTAACGAATCAATGATTAATGGTATTGTAGGGCTAATCATTCCACAAAGAATCCCAAACCTCCGGTCCGACAACAAACAGACCATTTCTGTAAAACAATCTAGATCCGCCTCCAGCAGCTACGGTATTAATGTCCAACTGTGGAGCTTGAATGGTGACACCGGCAGTGGTGGTTTCGTAAACGTGCTCATAACGGCCATCATATCGAGAAACATCTAGATTGCAGTATTAGCCAAGCAACTACGTAGTCTAATGCGAAGCGCACTATATCACCTGTACTGGTGCCACCCATATCGAAACCAATCACCGGGGTATTCTCGTCCTCGTCAAAACAGGTGAGTGCATATCCAACAACCCCGGCCGCAGGGCCAGATAAAATGGCTCTAAAGCCGGAAAACGCATCAACTGGCGTGAGGCCACCGTCAGACTGCATAAACTGCAATGAGACATTCTTCAAGTTCTCGTCGAACCCCGAGGTAAAACCATCAATGTATTTCTTGATGCATGGAGTTAGATAAGCATCGGCGGTGGCTGAATCTCCTCTTGGAACTATCTTGATCATAGGCATGATGGACGACGACAAAGTGACGTGCGAAAATCCAATTTGACTAGCAAGCTCTCCAATGGATTGCTCATGTTCTAGTTGAATGCGTAAGGTTAGGCCTATTGCTGATCAATGCCACAAAAGACAGTCTTACCAGGATATGTATATGAATGCATAGTACAGACTGCGATACTGCGGAACCCCTCTTCGTAGAGTTGGGTGAGATCTTGCCTCACCTTGTCCATATCTTGCAAATGGATGAGTCAATATCCTAATTGTTAATTGTGTGTATGCATACCTGGCTTTTTAAGTATACGGACGTATTCTCCGGATATTCCCTTGACAATATCACTATCATCAGTGTTGACATTCTCTTGCTCGGCAAGGCCTTTCGGGCTTGAGGTGTACCCGATTAAAGTGATTCTAGAATAGCATTTATGAGCGTTTGTCCCGAGGGAAATGTATCGCCAACTAACCTTTCGTCGATTTCAACCACCTTTTGGTACAGAACCTCAGGCTTCTGTATAGAAAGGTCGAATATTCTCGGGCGAGATTGATTTCCTTAGATGCGCACCAGATAAATATTGGCATTGCAGGATGCAAGAAACAATAAATTTCATCAATACCTATATTGAGCAAATCCTTGAACCCTTTAGTGATGAGCAACGCGCAGCGCTCACCATTTCGCTCTAGCAGTGCATTGGTAGCAACTGTGGTGCCCATGCGGATCGATTCTGGAAGGAAAACCAACGTCAAACAACGCTTAAGCCAGAATCCATGCTCAAAAGGCATATACCGATCAAGGAGGTGTCTACTAAATTCTCCCGTGGGTGAGGTTTGCCAGTTGCAATCTCTAGAATGCGACGAATCCCTTCACGGGGTGCGTCAGGATAGTTTTGTGGGTCAACACTTAGTAGCTTCAATACTACATTCTTTCGGCCGTTTGGGTAGTCTTCCGACTTCGGCACTGGTATAGAGGCTACGCAATCGGTGAAAGTGCCGCCTCTATCAATGCAGATACGAATGCCCTCTTTTCTTTCTTGAACTGGCATAACTGCAATATTGGCTTGGGTACTAAATGTGCTTGGAGAAGTTATATAGCACCACACTAGAATTTATGGCTTGGATCAAACGCATGTAGATCGAGATTTGCTGTGATATCAATATTACTCCATGATTACTAATGCTATCCATTGTAGTACACCACTAATTCAGTAGGTGGCTTATTTCACCTCGGTTGACCGGATTTAATCAAGATCTTAAGCACGATTGGAACTCAACGGCGTAGGGTTAGGGTAAGGCCAGGGAAAATTTTGTTTACTATTCTGTATTTGAACAATAGTTGCCTCGAAAGGCGAAAGGACTTGGATTTACCCATTATGTCGCTTGCGATATTCAGACGCTTACCGCTCATCCGCGCACACAAGCCAGTTGCCAGCAAATGCTTCGGAACTCTTAGCAGTTTATACAGTAAGAGTGGGTCGAGTAACGAAGGGGTTTCCGAGCCTACCGGTGGCTTTCGGAGAACTGTGGATTTACATGAATTTGTCAAAGACCAATACATGATCCCGGGGAAATTCCTGCATTTTTTTCAAGACCGGAAGCGACCAAGAACCATGAGGGAGAGTAAGGTAAGTGAACAATTCCCCTCCTCCTGAATCGTGGCTTTGTATTGATTTCTCTCTCCAGACCGAAGATACAGTTAAAAAGGTGGGCTCGAAACGGAGCGGCTTTAAAAAGATCGAGGTCGAGTATTCGGATACGCTTCGGAAGCAAATCGCCAACACTATAAGGAAGGCTACCCTCAAAGCCATGGCAACCAGCAAAGTACCGCACCAATATCTACACTCGGTAAATTGGGACTTGGTCGAGGTAGTTTGGTTCATTTTTTGGACTGATACGAAGTTGCTCCGGTATTTACAGCATATTTCATCCAGGTATCACTCTCAGACGACCTGAAAAAGGCCAAGATCTGGTGGAGACCTGCTATACCGGACGGTGAAAATATAGATGAGGTATGTCGTGATTGGACTGTGTGGCTAGGATCGGCTAGAGTTGACTGATACTATGTGCCTTAGGAAATGATGGAAGAGCTGTTTCAAGCTTATGAAAGGCCTTTGTGTTCTATGGTTTACCGGCATCTTCCTATGAGAAAGCCTCCGATCATATCGTTTGTAAAAGAAGATGCTTACAAAGATGAAACAGAGAGATTACTAGAGAAGATTGCTAAAGAAACATCAAACTGATCGCAAATCAACCATTCATCCATGTCTCGTACTGTTGTAAATTTCATAAAAAGACGATTTCCGATGAGAGCACTATCCTTTGACGACTATGTCATAGAAACTGGCTTCTAAAGCACCACTCCATTACTTGCAGGCAATGTACAGTTTTGTTGAACTCATGACAATTTGTTCCACCCAACGGCAATGCAACTCCATGTAACCCCAGCGTGAATTCAACAATAGTGAAGATGGATTTGTTTGTTGTGTAGTTGATTCCGAAGCCCCTTCAAGCTTTGAGCATAGCTATAAAATCGAGTGCGCTTAGCATGGACCGAACCAAAATATTTCACCCCAATCGATATTCTTATCCATAGTGAGTTCAATTTAGATGCATCAATCTAAAATCTTATGGATGTTGATGATGCTGTTCTTGGCACTTCATACGGCCTCACAGTCGTTCAATGATGGGTTTGTTGAGGATGTGGGCCGCAGAGCAACCATGAGGAGAGAAGATTTCAGACCTAGGCGTGGATCATTTCGTAGTGTTGAACTTGAGGAAGAGGATTTGGAGCTGGATGAGATCGATGATGAACCCCATAACAGACACGAGGAGCAAGTTCAACCCCCAAATCGTAGACCAAGGATTGATATGGGTAGAAATAAGAGAATAGATCGAACAGGCCCCCCTCGTGACAGACCGAATATACGTGAGGAGCCATCTTCGCCGGAGGAGGAGCCTGAAGAAGCAAACAACACGGAGGAAGTCAAGTTTGTGAACACTCCTATCAAGAACCCGAAGGACTGCGTTATTTTGGCCTTGAATAATGGAGCCGCATGCCTTGATCCGAAATCGTTTGGAAAAGGAAAGCCACCAGCACCGCCAGCATGAATGATACCTTATATATGCCAATAACTACCAACTACCATATTGTCAAGTCGATTAAAGAGGCCAAAATTTATTAACAAAAGCAATAGTCTATTCATCATGCTCGATAAGATCGTTCTCAATCAATTTCTCAATAAACGAAATGTCCGGCTTATTTAACGAGTAGGTGTCTTGATATACGTGAAGACTGATGTATTTTACGAAGAAGCTCAGTTCACTTGCTTTGGTGATCCTTCTCATGTGCAGCATAGGCCGTTTGCTCTTCAAGGACGTCGAGGTCAGTTCGGCAACCTGGGTCAGCTCCTGTGAGAACAAGGTAAGTGTGGGTCCGACTGATGCTACCATGCTCCCCAACATATACCTGGTTGGCCATTTCTACGGAATTCTCCGATATCTTTGGATCGATCTTTTCCAACAACCCATGCGACGCAGCCGAAACTTTCGAAACATCCACACCATCAGTGATGAAAATCCATTGATGTCTGAATGGGCGGTGTCAGTACAAGGGGCAAGCTGCTTCATGCCACACGAATAACTTACATTTGAAATTCATCAGTGCCAAGAGTGAACACAAGGTCCAGGAACTTACAGGCAGCCAGCATTAGATCACACTGCAGCGAATTTTCCACGCCTTTTTGACGGAACATCTCAAACAATCGAATCTGCAATCGAGCCTCGCATTAGCGAGGATTCACTACCGCACCAACTTCAATAACTTACCAACTCAGTTAACAACACGGGCCAGAAATTGGCCAGGTGGCGAGGTGCGATTCTGACAAGAAGCACCCGTAAACACAGATATATCTGCAGTACACCAGTTACCAGATGAGCCAATCGCAATAGTTCGAAAGAGAACATTTACCTCCACATGTACCAACTCTTCCGCATTGGATTTCACTAATTCCACCAACTTCTCTTGGATCGTTGGAAGGATGGAGAGGTATTGGTCGTGAGTACCCGAAAAGATGATAAACGAGAGGCGACGGAGCATTTGGACCCTGTTCAACATTTCCTGCTCCTTACTGCTGAACAACGCTGAGGGCGATGCGGTGATTTTACCTTGAATAAAATGGGTGAATAACCAAACTCAGAGCCCATCAACCAGGTCTGTATCTCTACCTAGGACTTCAGCGAACCGCTCCTTTTCGTAAGAGATGGTAGATTGAATCATTTTGCTCCATTTGCGCGAGAGCTCCGGATACAAGGGGAAGAACTGGGTGTCCATGAAGTAGTCCCACACTTCCTTTCGCCAGATTTTGTATGTAGACGAGTTCCTGCTGGCTGCCAACAGGATATCAAGTACAGCTTCCATGTAATGGCTGTTGCTGCGTACAAAACAACCGCGGGTTAGATCAAAAGACCGATCTGATCTGACTTGATGATTACAATACCTAGTAGGGCTCTTCAACACTGGTGAGATGATATAGTAGACCAGGTTAGAGAAGATGGTGGTGATCCGGTCCTGCTCGCCAAGAAGATTGTTGAGGTTGGGTATGACATCGGTAGCTATGTATTCCATAAGCTAAACAGACAGCGGTGAGATTTTCGATTGGAAGCGGACTTCCCCGGAGCAACTTACATTTTGGAACATCCGAATCTCTCTCTCCCTCAAAAACTGCTCCGTCTCTCTCGGGATTTTATCGCTCAGATCTCTTGTGTACTTTGTTTGCAGCGCTTGGACTTTGAAAGAACATCGTCAATAGCTGCGATGCTAGTATTGAGGGGGCACACTTACGCTGATACTGGTCGACTAAATCATCCACTTCCCTGGTGGATTTTCGAGACCACATCCCCAAGCTAAACAATTTTCCGACCAAGAGAATCGAGTAATCAAGGATGCGTTGGTACACGTCCTATGCAGAGTTGACTTGAGTTGACTTGGATATCCATATAGAATAGTGGATGAAACTCATACCCGTGCTTCGCGGTGAATCTTACGCTCCGAGATGATGGTTGAGGACAGCTTCAAGTACACGGTGGTGAGTAATCTGCGCCAACAAAAAGGTTATCGCTCGGTGGGTCAGAGAGAAGCTCAAGAGTGACCTACCTTAATATATGAGGAAAGATGAATTTGTGACCCGACGGGTTATGAAAGTACTCTCTGGCGAATCGAATACAATA
The DNA here is from genome assembly GCA_002104905.1 of Basidiobolus meristosporus CBS 931.73. Taxonomy (NCBI): domain Eukaryota; kingdom Fungi; phylum Basidiobolomycota; class Basidiobolomycetes; order Basidiobolales; family Basidiobolaceae; genus Basidiobolus; species Basidiobolus meristosporus. Next base: position 144,911 of record MCFE01000085.1, read on the forward strand.
ATTCCATATATCGACCGAGGCATCAGACTCCAGTTCCATCTGGCAATAAGACTCCAGATATTTGATAATGGCCAGGCTGTTTAGTTCGGAGAAGTCGTTGGCTTTCTTTCCCTTGTGTTGTGTGGCCGTCCGTTTTCTAACACTTTCCAGCAGAGTAGGTATAACAAAATCTGGTTTGGCCTTCGGTAAAGATCTAAAGAGCTCAATACTGGTGTTGTCAATGGGCTCCTTTGTCTGTCGGAGGCAACATTAGTGGTGTGCTACATGCACAAGCCCATAGTTTAGACCAACCTCGGCTGATATCACGGACAGGTTGTTTAGAACCCATATGCCGGCAAAAGCTTCAGATACTTCGATTGGCTGAATAGTATACAATCGGAAGAGGAACATCTTTAAGCAGCTACAAATCTTATTTTTTGAGGGGTCGGCAGTCGTTACAAGGCCATCGTGTTTCTTGCCCTCGTCCTGGGTGATCCTCCGAACGACCAGCCATGTGGTATACAGTATGTCATGGATGTTAAAGAGCTTTTGGAGCACAACTTCGCGCATCTGTTGAAACATTGTTAGGAAATAGTGGGATGTTTGAAGAGATCAAGCGAGGCTACCTTCTGTCTGGTATTTGCGGTGGTATTGTTGCTGAACTGGTATGGCGAGTCCCAAAATTCAATGTAGGGCTCGCGATTCTTGGATTTGAACAGCCTGTCCCATGCCACAGAACCATTCAAGGCGTATACGCTAATTTTGTCAAGCCCTTCCAACAGTGCGATGATCTGCTCACTAATTGAGTACGCATCTAGCGAAAGCCCCTCGACTTGGCCGGGTCCTTGAAGCTTCTCAACCACCATAGTGATCTGCGAGCAGATGCAGTTTATCAACGCCTCGACTACATGAGTAGTGAACTCATCGATACACGGTAGTGTTACGACGATAAAATGGAACCAGTCGTAGATAATACTAGAATTAAACTGCGTTGAAATTGCATCAATTAATACGTCGGTAAATATGGATATTGGATGTGGCGATGTTCGGCCGGCCGCCTTGTGATTCTCTGTTGGACGGGGTGCGAAGTCTTCATGCTCCACCGAAACCAGATCGTCGAACTCATCAGTCTCAGCTGGAGGGTTGGCCGGGTGCGAAATCTGGGGCATAGCCGCTCGTTTCTTTACCGATTCCCGAGATAAAGGGGCCAGGTTCAGCACGATATAGAGCAAGGGCAACAAGTATGCTTGGAGTTCAAAATTCCTAGCATCGATGGTTTGTAGTAGCTTTCTGAACAAAACGTCGCGAATGGTACATGCAAGATTGGAATCCTTCTCATCAGCGTGGCTAACAAAAAGAAACAGGTTGTCGGTGCAGGCACGCTGAATATCGTAGTTCAGATGGTGCACAGGCTCAGGGCATTCGGTGGAAAATTCGCTTTGTAGGAAGCGAAGCGAAGCGGCTACAACGATGTGCAAATAGGAAAGATGATCAAGTTCTTCTATGGTATCTAACAGAACTTTGGAGCGCTCAACAAGAGTTTCATTGCGGACTTGGGTATTTCTGAGCACCCGTAAGAAGGAAGAACCGCCTAGCTTCCACAACATCTTTATACAGTGGAATCCGTATGCAACCTGGGCTTCGTCAAAGCGGCTTTCGTATTGATAAAAGTGACAAGTATACTCCCCATGCTGATGTTCGTATGATATCCAAGATAGATATGGGTCCAGTAAAACCATAGTCAAAATCTCTAAAAAGCTGCTCATCATTGCGATTAGGTCGCTTGAAGAAACCTGAATATTACTATGAGCAATACCTTTGATGTAGGTGCTGATGGGCAAAGACATGAGAGCGAATCCAGCTCTGAGCAATTCGTGATATTCTAGGTTCATCATCCTGGAGTGATCCCAAAACAACGAGAAGAGAGCGTGCAAGAACCAAATGGGAGCCATGACGATCAACTAGAATAGAATTTGGACATCAGAAAGTGGCCACAAAGAAATAATTGGATAAGCCCTACCTGAATGACTCCAAAACACGCTGAATATTTCGAAGGCCTTTATACGAGCCTGGATGGTTTGAGGAGTCAGCAACTTGGTAACTGCGTTCGGTAAGCAATGGTCACTGGACAAGGTGTGAGCCATCCAAATTAGCTCAACGACTCTGGAGTGTTGCCAAACGTGGTCTGGGACCAGGAATTCCCATAGCTAGTGAAGTGTCGTTAAAATCGGTTCAAAGTGCCTCCCCAGTCATGCGATGTCGCGTGGTAATCACCTCATTCACAAATCTCTCCAAGAACATGTTTTCCTGGACCTGGGCCTCATCCACACATCGATTTGTTTTCACCAGCTTGTATAAGAAAGTGAAAACAAGGTCTAGCAGCGGAAGGTCGTGTATCTGGGATAGAGCACTCATTAATATGTGTACAGAGGACCCAGCTCATAAAAGAACCTACCTGAAGACAAAAGAGTTTTATCTGCTGTATGTGGTCGTTGGCGATGAATGAATCTGCCTCTGTGCCATCGACGATCGTGAGACATAGAATCGCCAACTCTTTTAGGATCGCAGCAAAACGCCCTTCTTGTTTACTGGACTGGCATGTCTGCAGAATAGAGTTGTATGTGTGGTGGATACAGCTTAGAGCCATATTTGCTAACGAGGGGCCTCCAATTATTTCGAAATCATCTTCATTGCGTCCCTCATGATAGATTTTCTCCGCAAGTGCTATGATATCTTCGTCGGCCTTTAGGGAGCTATTGGCGATGCCTGGTGAAGGTGAGGATTCCTTGTTGCTTGATTTTTCCTCATTGTCACTGGAGGAGCCATTTTGCGTGGCAAGAGGCATCTCACGAAATTGGTCGGGTGACATGTTCTTTATAAGGGACAAGCAAGTTTTGATGATAGATTGCTTGTGAGGTAGCTGCGCAAGATATCCCTCTGGACTTTGGCTTTCCTATTAGATGTACATCAGCAACGGGACAGGTTGATTTCAGAGGGGACTCGTACCTTTAGTCTATGTAAAAGCACTAGTAGGAAGAGGGGGAAATGAATGCGCAATGTCTCTGAATCACCAAAGGACACATAATTGACGATGAAGTCTACCAGATTCAATATCTGAGTGCACGTTAGTTGTCAACATCCGACGGATAAGTGCAAGGAGTACTAACCACGCTGGAGTTGACGTCCATCTCATTTGTTAGGGATGTGTACAGAGTCGACCAGAAGAGCCGTGGCTCAACCATACTTATGAACATGTTTGCAGTTTGATAAAGCTGGATCAAGGCGCAAACCCATTAGTATCACAGTGAGAATGACGATACCGCCGTTAACTTTACCTCTGATTCCTCATGACCACCATCGTAGTGCATTTTAAGAGAGGATAGGATATCTATGAGCAAATCACGCACAATGAAGTACCCAATCTCCCATTTATCCATCAACGATATCAAAACCTTGTAGGGGCGTTGTAGGTCGATCACACTTGCACTTTCCGCGAAAAACATCTCCTATAACCGCCTGCTGTTAGAATCCGAGCGCATCGATATATTTGATCGGAAACTTACTTTCATGGCAGAGAGAAGAATATTTTTGGAGTAGGTTTCGAAGTATTCCTGCTGCTGCTTTTGTTCCCCAGGTCCTAATGAGAGCTGGCTTCAGAAAACTGGTTTGTAAGCAGTGGAGCTGATCTTCTTCCTTACCTAGCAGCCATGTATACAGTCTACGATTTAATGACATGTCTTTCCTCAAGACAACACCGACCGCGTGAGACATAAGTATTTTAAGGTTCTCTTCCTCAAAAATCCTAAGAATTCACCAACGTTAAGCAGGGGAATCGCATGTAAACAATTTCAATCCACTACATACTGGGACTGCAAAGGAAATCCATTGACCAGAAGTTCGAGAATTCCTCTTTGAACTAAAATATCTTTATCCTCTAAAGTTGCTGATATGGCCCTCACCATAAGACCCGTGTCATTCCCTAGTAAAAATGCCACGTCTAGATGATAACAGTTAATATATCTAGCATTCTCTGTTGCACTCAACGCTTCGTACCTTCTAGCGATGTGATTTTGGGCATTCTTTGCGTCAAGAAATTGATAGCGCAGAACCTCAGTTGAGGGGCAGAGATCATGCACAACCACATAGCCTGATAGAAAGACACTGGCCCCACTACATTGCTTAGCTTATCCAGTAGGGCGACAACCTTTATATGCAAGCACTGACTAAGCACGTGCAATAGAATTCTGAGACCTCGAGAGAGTTATTTTACCTTCTCAAACAGTTCGGTACGCTCCTCCTCTAACCCTGGAAGTAGGGCTAGTATGAAGCTCTTCAAACAAGGACTAAGACTTTTCTCTAGAGGTAGGTAATGCTTTTCAAAGATTTTAAGCAGCTGCGTCTGTATAAGGAGGAAATGTGTTAGCATTGGTCGAGCTTGTGGTCAGCAGTAGCAATTGGAAAATAGATGACCTTGACAGAAGTCGAAGCGTTCTGCAAAAAAGGAAACAGGCCATATGAATACAAGTGCAGATCCTCTTCAAGCTGACCACTCTGTGAGAGAGATACAATACATTGGTCAGTTTCTAATACATCCATAGGACGATATCCTTACGAGAGGGTATACATACACCGATGCTTTGGAAAATGTACTCGTATACTTCTAGAGTTTTCTGATGAACACCTGCTGGAAGTGCAGGGTTAAGACATTGAGCAAGCCGCTTCGCTACTACAAGCTTGTGAGGAACAAAGGCGTATTGAGGATACGCTTGAAAAGACTAAGGCATCCAGTTAGTTCTTGTAAAACACGCCCATCAACACAACCCCTAAAGCGAGCACTTACTTTCAAAAGCCTTCCCAGAAAAGCTATAACATCTGCCCATTCGTTGACCGACTCGAACGAATTGAGGATTCTCTCAACGAGCAATATATATTTGTGGTACTTGGAGTCAATTTGTGGTTGCTCCATGGTGTCGAGTTGCTAAAAACCACCAGTTCGATTGACCTCACACTAACTACACCAAGTGGACTACTTTCCGCTAAGATATCGTGCAAACAAATCAAGGATTTCAAAGCAATTCAACATTCATTTCTACGTCACAAGTGGTTTAAACATGAACCCAGGAGAGCATTAATTAACCCAAACCGCCCACACAAATTACGAGGATAGCGCTTGTGATTGGAGGGAATTCGGATCAGTGAGATGATGAGCAGTTAAAAGTTTTGTTCATAAGGCAGGGTGGGCTCCCTCTCCTCCCTAGTTACTCCTTTAGGGCTCTTATTTCAATTACAGATTATGTGAGTGCTCATCCATCCGTTCATCCATCCATCCGTCACTAACGCATCTGTTCTCTCTGGATGATAGCAAATGGCTGACTCTGCACCGGCCGATAGTCGTGGACGCGGTGGTTTTGGACGTGGTCGTGGTGGACGTGGTGGTCGCGGTCGTGGCCGTCGCGGTGGTCGTAAGGACGAAGAAAAAGAATGGTTGGTTCCCGCTTCAACCGGCCCTGTTACGAAAGTTGAACTAACCGCCAGTGAATTACAGGGTTCCCGTTACCAAGCTTGGTCGTCTCGTCAAAGACGGAAAGATCAAGTCTATTGAGCAAATCTATCTTTTCTCCCTCCCTGTTAAGGAATATCAAATCATTGATTACTTCCTTCCTACCCTCAAGGATGAAGTTATCAAGATTATGCCTGTACAGAAGCAGACCACTGCTGGTCAAAGAACCCGTTTCAAGGCCTTTGTCATCATCGGTGATTCTAACGGACACGTCGGACTTGGTGTCAAGTGTGCCAAGGAAGTCGCCACCGCCATTCGTGGTGCCATCATCCTTGCCAAATTGAGCATCATTCCCGTTCGCAGAGGTTACTGGGGTTCTACCCTTGGTATGCCCCACACTGTTCCCGCCAAGGTCTCCGGAAAGTGTGGTTCTACTGTTGCTCGCCTTGTCCCTGCCCCCCGTGGTACTGGCATTGTCGCTGCCCCTACCCCCAAGAAGGTCTTGCAATTGGCCGGTATTACTGACTGTTATACCACTGCCCGTGGTTCCACCCGTACTTTGGGCAACTTTGTCAAGGCTACTTTCGCTGCTATCGGCAACACCTACACTTTCTTGACCCCCGATTTGTGGGCCGAGACCAAGTACAGCGTCGCTCCTTATCAGGAATTCTCTGACTATTTGAGCAAGGCACAAGACAAAAAGTACTAGGTGAATAGCTTTGACCGATGTTGCAAATTCCCTCGAAATAAATAATTGGAACGAATCCTACATCATTCAAAGTGTTTATTATGTTGTTCTAAGGCCAAATTATCAGAATACATATGATATATCTAAGGAAACTCCATGCCTCCCTAATGCTTCTTTCTTCCTGTTCTTCTACGCGCATGGTTGGGATTTTTCTTTCCAAACCCAATGGTTGGCATGCCGTTGCTGTCACGTCCCGCACCAGACACTAGCTTGGGAACGTAGTCAGGGTCGAATACATCGACGGTATCCTTCTTTCTGCTGAACCTCAAGGCCATCTCGTATTCACGTTGATCTTCTCTCAAAATGATATTGTTGGATTTCTTTCCACTTTTGGGGAGAGGAATGGAGTACTATAAGCAAGATGACTTGGTTTAGCGTCATGTAGATGTAGGAATAGCACATGGGCGTGGTGATATTATACACACCTGAGTCCCACGGTTGTTGTATTGGAAGTTCTTCTTGAGGTAATATGTGACATTGCCGAACTCATCCACGCTGGTTGAGGTTCTCATGAGAGTGTTGTTCCCGCAACTGGGGCAGAATTTCTTCTCCATGTTTGTAGTGACCCTTGAGGGAAAATCGTTAGCTTGAGTAATAGCAATAAAGGCCTTAGTTGAAATTAGCTACTTAAAGCAAGCATGGCAACGCAAGACCCATGTCTTGATTTGCTTGATGATAATACCATCGACTGAGATGAGCTTCAATCCTTGTTGTAGAAGAACGTTCTTCGGTACTCTGATTAGCTTGCTATTCACAGCATGTTCCGATTAACCTGCACTTACTTGCATAGCAAAATCGGTGGTGATGCAGGCCACTTTAACAGGCTCTTCAGGAGCATCGACGCCAGCAGCGCCAGCATCATTTCGCTTAAACTTGGAGATGTTATCGGGAGTGATCCAACCGTCATCGTCGTCATCGTCGTTGTTGTTGCTTTCCTCAGTAACTGGCTCTGGTTGTTTTGTCGAATCCTCTTGGTCCTCGCTGCTCTCACTGAGAGTAACCTTCTCGGTTAATTCCGATAATTCAGTGTCAACCTTATCTTGAGATTCTGAAATAGGTGGTTAACAGACTAGCATGGTTAAGTAATAGTGATACGACGTGTATACCATCGACTTGGCTTTCAGCAGCCGGTTCCTCCGGCTTCGGAGCAACAGGCTTTCCTTTCTGTGTGTGAGCCTATTCCGAAAATCCTTTAGCTAAACCCACGACTATATGGCCAAACTAGATACCATACCTTAGTGGGCTCGGTTTTCAAATGTTCGATACCGACTTGCTCTTTCTCAAACATGTAAGCGAGAGCTAATACTTTAAGATCTACCGCTGACAAGGTAGCATAATCGCCAGTCTTTCTAGCAAAAGCAGCGACTAAAGTAGCAGAGTAAAATTAGCAAGCTATTAAGTTCGTTGTATCCCGATAGAAACTATAGTCTACCGGCTTGGAGAGCTTCATCGGAAGGGATTCTGACTTTGAGGTCGAAGGGAAGTTGGGCAAGCAATTGACGGGATTGTCTATCCCTGATTTCGGCAAATACTTCGGGGATGGTATAGAAATGATCCGCAAGATGACCGATTTTTCCGCCCTTAAGAATAGGACCGGAATCTACAATCAAGTAGTTGACCTTTTGTGGCTCCTTGGGGAGGTCGTGATTTCCAAAACTCATTTCAAAGAATATCAAGAGGACTTGCGACCAATTTCCAAGAAGTTATATTAATTATTTCTTTTTTTTACAACTCTTCAAGCCGACTTTTTTTCGAAATGGGTGGATTCTGTTCAAGATTAACCATCGACATAAACATGGATGATTTATTATGCAAAATCAAAAGAATAATCGGGAATTGTTGCAAGACGATGTTTAGTGCTCAACAAGGTGGAATTTGCCATGTCTGTCGATCACTGGGAAGCTGACCTTGACTAGATCCTCCCCAGATTTGACACCCATTCCGGCAGTGACTATTTCGCCAGCCTTAATGGGCCCCACACCACTGGGAGTACCGGTAAGGATGATATCTCCTGGCTCCAATTTCATAATGGTGGAGACGTGTTCAATCAATTTTGGAATGCTGGGGGCAATTCAATAGGTGAGAATGCGACATGCGCAGGTGCGTACTGCCATAAATACCTGAAGATCATGTCCTTCGTGTTGCCATTCTGTCTTTCCTCGTTGTTGACCTATGTTACGACAACCTTAGCTCAAGCCTGAGATTCGCCTTTGTTCTCGTATCCATTACCTTTAGCCACAAGTTCACGTTCCCGGCATCTGGGATCTTGTTCTTGGCAATGAAATCACTTATAACACGTTAATTTTAGATGGTTGACTATGCACCGGTGATTTGCACTTACCTGATAGGTGTGAAGGTGTCAAATCCCTTGGCGGTACTCCAGGGAAGTCCCTTTTTCTTGGCATGTTCCTGAGACATTGGCGTTAGTGGGAGATGAAACTAGGGGCATAAAAGCCAACTACACCTGAAGGTTGCGGGCGGTCAAATCAATGCCCAATGCATATCCTAGAGAATTAAGGTTAACACCATGTATCACAATGCTAGCTGGCTGCCAAACTCTATACTCTACCGGCGATATAATGGTCAGCGTGGTGAGCATCGATATCGCGGCCTTCTTTGCCGATAACAACGGCCAATTCAACTAAAGTTCACAAGCATGAGTAACAAGGTCAGGATACGAAGTGCTCAGCAGACAGGAACAATACCTTCGTGGTGGACAACGCAGCCTTTGGGAATCTCAATAGATCCCGGCTGGACCAGATATGAAGAGGTAGGCTTAAGGAAGAAGAATGGATGAGAGGGAACCTGGTTTCCTAACTCCTTAGCGTGTTCGCTAAACATTCCCAGTTAATTTCTTCAGGTAGGCAATAAAAATAATGGTTGCAAAGGCTTACCTGTAGTTTCTTCCGATAGCAATGATCTTTTTACCTATGCTTGCAAATTGGCGCATTTTCAAAGTGGTTTCTGTACAAGTATGAAGCCACCCTTTAAGCTTTATCTTTGATGTGGGAAATTCCTTAGCATGGGGATTGTCAGTAATGACGTTTTGGAGGATCAATGGGGTTCTACCACTGTGGATGACTGGGTTTTGCTCCAAGTAGGGGAATTTTCGCTTGATGGGTATGGCTCAGCCAATCGCCTGGACAGCATCGCGCTATATGGCTAGATTAGTGGGAATTTCGAAATCCACGAGTCCAGGCAATTAGCAATAGGAAGTAATGATCCAATCCACTCAATCCGTTCAATCCATAATCGTTTCCAACCTTACAGCACCATCACATGAGGATTTCAGAGAATCCGGACAGCTTTGTGGATTGCTTAGCATCTGGATTCTATTTATATTCTTGATTATCAATAATGGTTGTTATTTCGGAGCGAAGCACTGCGCTATGACTCGTATTTGAGCAATGTTGCTCAACTGATTTTGCAAGGTACAGAAAAACGAGATTGATGATTAATTCGGATTGATATCCGTTTATGTGTAAGTAGTGGGTTATAAATATGGGGCACCTTTGGTAAATTTTTTATCGCTGTACTGTACTGTATATCAGTTTTCTGTACTCTACAACGGATACACATTGTAGATTAATAGTTGTTTCGAAATGACCAGTGTGCCTGTTACCGAGTCCAAAGCTGAGCATGGAGATGTCGCTACCATTTCTATTGGCTCTCGTAAATCCCAACTTGCTCTCATTCAAACATACTATGTGCGCGATAGATTGAAGGAGGTTTATCCCGAACGTGAGTTTCCCGTTGTCAAAATGTCAACCACCGGAGACAAGGTGCTGGACGTTGCCCTATCCAAGATCGGTGAAAAGTCCTTGTTTACCAAGGAGCTCGAGGTTGCTCTCGAAAATCATACGGTCGATTTAGTTGTACATAGCTTGAAGGATCTCCCCACCACTTTGCCTCCTGGTATGGTCATTGGTGCCATTTTGGAGCGTGAGGATCCGAGAGATGCAGTCGTCTTGGCTGAACGCTTCCAAGGCTTGACGCTAGAGGACCTCCCTGAAGCAAGTGTCATCGGTACCAGTAGCGTTAGACGGATCGCCCAATTGAAAGCTAAATACCCTCAATTCAATTTCCAAGATATCGTAAGAGTGCACATTCATGTAAGATGTGGCAGCTTTGATGTTTACTGATATGTATATTATAGCGTGGAAACCTCAATACCCGACTCGCAAAATTAGACGATCCTAACGGCCCATATGCTGCCATCATCCTCGCAGTAGCTGGCTTGAAGCGCATGGGATGGGAGTCCCGCATTTCTCAAATCATGGTCGAATCAGATATGCTCCACGCAGTTGGTCAGGGCGCACTTGGCATTGAATGCCGTGAAGGGGATGAGAGAATATTGGATCTACTCTCCTTCCTTAACCACCGCGATACTAGATTGAGCTGCTTTGCTGAGCGTGGGTTTATGCGTAAGCTGGAGGGCGGCTGTAGCGTACCAATTGGCGTTACTACTGAATGGTTGGATGATGCGGGCACTCCTAACCGTCGCCTACGACTCCATGGTATTGTGTCAAGCCCCGATGGACAGGAAGTTATCCGGGACCAGATCATCGAGGAAATCGGTGACGACGAAACCAAAGCTACCGGCCTTGGCGAACACTTAGCAGAGCTTTTCATCTCCAAGGGAGCTGAAAGGATTCTAGAACCACTCAAGAACATTCGTAAATGGTAGACATTTCCCCTCCTTAATGCACCTACTTCAAACCCTTCTCCGCCGTCGTTTAATCACCACCCATTGACACCTAATCTCTTGTTTCAATGTATTTTTTGCTCTACATGAATATACTTTGTGTGTCTTCGAAGGCAACCAACCACTTTTTCCTCTAACGTGCATCTATTACTCATCACACCAAATGGAGTAAATACAACCCCGTATCCATAAATGGAAATATTGATCCGGACCTTTACACTGAGTGTTGCCTACCTCAAGACTGATAATATAGCGTGTGTGCTGTATCCCGGAGCTCAGATACTTCAGTGAATTACACATCACTGAGCAGCAGAAGTGCCACTTGGACACACGTACACCCGAAATTGCCGCTTAAATAGTTGTTGATCAGGAGCGATAAACCAGTGCTCAGATTCCTGTGTTGACTATTCATCGTTCAGCAGTCAAGTCCCCGGAATTGTCCGGTATAATGAAGAGTGTTAAACATGTATAATCAAAATTGCATATATGGAAACCTGAACTCATTTCGGAATACTTTCAACTGGTATACTTTAGATAGGAACTCAAGGCCCAAGTGTTGGACCAGAAACAACAATGTATTCGAGTTCGGGAACTTGGAATCGGGATTTCGTGGCGAACGTCTCACCCAACGCCTCTTACGAAGCAGCATCAATATTCGGACTATTATTTTCCTGGTTGATCCAATGATTACCATTTTGGTACGTTCCTGGCTCGAAGTGGGGCTGAAGCGCAGCATTGACACCTAGTATTATTAAGCCGATGATTAATATGAATCATCGTCGTGGTAGAAGCTATACGACTATCTGTCATATCGGGCCGGATATACATGGTAGTACCGTTGGAAGCACATTACGGGTTTGTTTATCCAGTATAAATCACCAAGTCGGACTTACGTAGCTTCCAAATCACTAGGATCCCTTCAACAGATTAGTAATGATCCCCAAAATGCTACAGTTTCTAAGATTGGGTTAATCGAAATTGGTTTGCATTCTTTTGCCGGGGGTATACGAAATAAATAGTGAGCTAAGGGTTCTGTTTTCTGCATTCACTTCTTAGACATGTCTTCTATTCTCGATCAACTCAAGCAGCAAACCGTTGTCGTTGCTGACACTGGCGACTTCGAGACCATTGCTCAATACAAGCCAACTGATGCCACCACTAACCCTTCCCTCATCTTGGCCGCCGCTCAAAAGCCCCAATATGCTCATCTTATTGACAACGCTATTGAGTACGCCAAGGCCAAGGGTGGTGACGTCGACCAACAAACCGAAAACGCTCTTGATAAGTTATTGGTCAACTTCGGTTGTGAAATTTTGAAGCTTATTCCCGGACGTGTTTCTACCGAGGTTGATGCTCGTTTGTCCTTCAACAAGGAGGCTACCATCCAAAAGGCTCTCCAATTGATTGAGCTCTACAAGGCTGCCGGTATCTCCAAGGACCGTGTTCTTATCAAGATTGCTTCCACCTGGGAAGGTATCCAGGCCGCCAAGGAGTTGGAGGAGAAGCATGATATTCACTGCAACTTGACTCTCCTCTTCTCTTTCTGCCAAGCCGTCGCTTGCGCCGAGGCCAAGGTTACCCTGATCTCCCCCTTCGTCGGTCGTATTCTTGATTGGTACAAGAGCGCCACTGGCAAGACTTATGAATCCAACGAAGATCCTGGTGTCTTGTCTGTTCGCCGCATCTACAACTACTACAAGACTTACGGTTACAACACCATCGTCATGGGTGCTTCCTTCCGTAACACCGGTGAGATCAAGGAGCTCGCTGGCTGCGACTACTTGACCATCTCTCCTGCCCTTCTTGGTGAGTTGGCCGGTGAGCAAGCCGAGCTTGTTCGTGTCTTGAGCCCTGAATTGGCCAAGAAGGACCCCGAATCTAAGGTCACCTTTGATGAAACCTCTTTCAGATGGGCTTTGAACGAGGATGCCATGGCCACTGAGAAGCTCAGCGAAGGTATCCGCAAATTCGCCCAAGATGGACTTAAGCTCGAATCTACCCTTCGCGGCAAGCTCGAATAACTTCATAGATTTGTCAGTAACGGAAAATTAATGTAAACAAGTGTTCATTTTGTATTAAAGCATGAAAAATATATATCGCCAAATTGATTACGTCAAATGTGGAGTGATGCATGGTTTAAGGGTTCTATACGGATGTTGGGTGTTTTGTGCACCGCAGTAATTCCAGAATATATCTCACGCGCCATGGAATCCCGTGTTTACATTTATTCACGATCCCGGTTTTTTGGTTAACTCATAATATTGACCAGCTTCCAATTTACTGATGCTTGTTGACCAATATCAATCCAGTTAGTTGAAGGTGATACCTGCTCCTTTCCACGCTACCCTCAGCATGTCTCGAACTTCGCAGGATAAGCCGAAAAAAAAGAAAGGAAAGGTGCGAAGCTGAAGAGCGATGTTAATTTTTGTTGTGCAAGAAGTGGGCGATTCACCATTATTGTTATTGGCATTTAGAACGTTGAAGACATCAAAGAGCACCATGACATCCAACGGTTTTTTGCCAGAAGCGATTCTTCGTTTTCCCCCAGTTCCAATAATTCCAGTAGCGCACACAAAGAAACGCAGCCAGAGAGCAATCCGAATCCGAAGCTCGACCACGAAGTCAAGTTTGAGGAGAATAGTCCCGGCTTCCACCAGAATCAAAGCAGTATAGGTTACTATTCAGGTCTCTCAATTTGGGTACTCGACCTGGACACTAATTGAGTTTCACATTGATGCAATAGACGCTAGCGAAGTCAACACTGCACAAAGAACGCCACCCTCCTCACCAAGGGTAAGGGGCTATCTCAAATCGCCGCGCTCAGACGTATTTTGGTCCACATCACCACCAGTAGCGAATCTTAAAAGAGTAGCTAAGCAGAACCAAAGTAAAGTATATGATCACACCGGAGATATAGAATATCAGCTCTAACCATTTCTCCAACAGAAGCCAATGTTAATATAGAGGCGGAGGTTTCGGATCTGATTAAATTTCTGCAGTCAGGAGTGCCCAAGACAAAGCAGAAGAATACAGCCAAAGTAACCCTGCTTTAGAATATTCAAGTTGACACAGTATTGACCAGTGTGTGCAACCCCCTTTACCAATACTATAGGCCCACGAGAAACCGCTGGAGGAGTCTAATTCATTAAAAGAGTCGAGTGATATAAATTTGTTTGAGGATGAGCTATCCCAATCCCCTACGAGAGACAGAAAGAATCGGCGACATACGGCGACCTTCCGGAGGTCCGTGACCTATGATATGAAACGCACCTCAGCTAGTGTAGATCGCGACGGGGTCAAACCCAAAAAGGAGTTTATGGATCTGTTGACCAAGTTGAAATCCGCCTTTGAGCAGTCGAAGAAAAGCCCGGGTTCTGACAAGTCAAGCGGTGAATCTTCCTCGATATCTCCTGGTTACATTCGACGAGCCGAGCTTTCCCCATTGCAGAATAGCCCAACACTGCTCAAGTCCAATTCATTCCCGCAAGCCATAAAGTTAGAAGAGGATTCCTCATCAACTAGTTTAGCAAAAGCCTTTAGTTTCACCGCGTTTGATAGTGCTCCTGTGCAGCCATCACACACAGCTATGAAGGTAGAAACCTCGTCGCCTAGCATGGATGACGAATTTGACGGGTTAGACTTTGATGAAGGAGAGTTGGAGCAAGTCTTGTGCAAGTACGATTCGTATAACTCCACTGAGAATTCATCGTCGAACTCATTCATCGACTCCGAGGAAAAAGCCAACACGAAGTCTACCCCGCAGTCGCAGTATCCTACACAAATACCTGGCCGTGTATTCACCCCGAAATACGAGCGATTTCTTGTGTTGGAGGTGAACTACTCCACTTACCAGGTCCAGAATTCTTATCAAACTGATCAGCAAGAGAAGGTAATATTCCTGAGTAGGCCTGCAGGTAGACCCTTTACTATCTACTAATCCTATACCCCCCATGCAGATCCTACGCTTATTTAACGAAAACACCGGTATGGAACGCTATCTCCACTTGCGTGAAGACTGGTGGCATACAGGGGTCAATGTGGGGGATTACGTCCACATCATTGGAACTTTCGATGAGAACAATAGATGTTATCTCAACAACGCAGAGAACCTGCTTATCCTGCATCCAGATTGCCTGATATCCAGTACACATCTGTCAGACAGTTTTGTTTGTTTGCGAAAGTCAGTGTTGCAAGATAGGATTCGCGAGACTGGCGATACCAATGCGGCATTAGTCTACGGCCTGCTTCTACATACGCTGTTGCAGCGCGTCATGGCGGACAACGACTTCTCCACGCCAAAACTCCTAGCGGAAATCCAGAATCTGATCGTATTTTCGATTGAGGAGCTGTACTCGATTGGAGAAACGGAGGAAACTGCCATGGACCACCTAAAGGAGATGATTCCTTTGATCCAAGAGTGGTCATCGAAATTTGTTTGTGCTCGTCCAAAGGTAACATGAAATCTCCTAATGAAGGAATCGCGGTTTTTAACGGGGCTCTCAATTCCACCAGCCTGAAGGGATTATCGCTCAGCATCGGAGTAGCACTGGTGAGAAGCTGAATGTCTCCATCAGTAAAATCTTAGACATTGAAGAGCACGTCTGGTCACCGATGTACGGAATCAAAGGGAAAATCGATGTTTCAGTGCAGATGAAAAAAATCGATTCAAGCCACAACACCAGCACCTTGGTGGCTCCCTTCGAGCTGAAGACCGGCCGAAGCTCCAAGGTGTTGGCGCATCGAGCTCAAACGGTTCTGTATACATTACTCATGTCGGATCGTTATGGTAAGTCTATTGTGTTGATCGAGAAAGCAACGCGACTAATATCCCGGTTAGACATCAACATCGCTTCTGGCCTTTTGTATTACATGAAAACCGGCGAAATGATCTCCGTCCCAGCGGTTAGGGACGAGGTGCGGGGTCTGATGATTGGGCGTAACCAGATGGCATCGTATCTTCTAAATCGAAGAAAACTACCACCCATGCTGGAGAACCTGCATACCTGTCAACGCTGTTACATGCTCGACTCCTGTTTGATCTACCACAAAGTAAGACGGCCTCTGCAAGCGCCGCTTTGATCTTACTAACGTTCTCCTCATTTAGACAGTCGAGAATGGCGATTCAAGTAGCAGTGGTCTAGGTGGTCTATTCGACTCCAAAGTCGGTCATATCACTGACAAGCACATTCAATTTTTTGACAAATGGGACAAGCTGATATCGCTTGAAGAGAACGATATGCACAGGTTTCGCAAAGAAATTTGGTGTCTCTTGGGGGCCGAGAGAGAAAAGCTCGGAAGGTGAGGTCTTCAGATGATATGGACATCGCTTCGGTTGAACTAACGTGATGGCTATGGGATGTAGATGCTTTAGCAATATGGTGCTCGATAGAAAAAGCTACAAAGACGAAGGCCAAACCGGGGGCGTCACTAGATACAAGTACAGATTTTGGAGGGATGTCAGTGAAGAGGAGATTGAAGGAAATCCAGAGAAATCGTTGCTTAATTCACAAATCAACGTGGGCGACCCTGTGGTCATTTCCTCGGAGTTTGGCCATTATGCATTGGCAGTAGGGTTTGTCATCGAGCTTAGGCCCAAAAGTCTCAGCGTTTCTCTCGACCGCCAATTACACGGGATTCCTGCGAGATTAGAGAATTTCGACGAAATCAAGAATCAAGATTTCAGAGGGATTACCGAGATTGAGAGCAAAACGCAGTACTCGGCCAAGCTCAAGAAATTCGAAACCACCAGTACAGCCAAACGGCCGCTAAGTGAAACATCAAGGTTGCTTGGTGAAGAGCAGATTACCTACAGAATCGATAAAGATGAGCTGACTGCCGGTATGGGCCTTGTGCGAAACAACCTCGTGAAATTGATCTCCTTGGAAGGCGAAGAAAAGCGAAGACTGATTGTTGATCTTGAGCCACCGGTTTTCCACCCGGTCGATGCTCACATTCGGGAAACCTTTGGTCACGAGTTGAATCTTGATCAGAGAAAGGCTTTGGAGAAGGCTATATCTGGTAATGGCATGTCGCCTCGCTCAAACGCTCAGCAAACTAACCTCAATTTATGTCGGTCAATAGCTAGGGACTATGCCTTGATATTGGGAATGCCAGGAACTGGCAAAACCACCACCATCTCATACATCGTCAAAGCACTCATCTCTATGCAAAAGACGGTCCTTTTAGTGTCTTACACTCATACCGCGGTAGACAACATATTGCTCAAGATTAAGCACGAAAAGATCGACATGTTACGCCTAGGCAACCGAGACAAGGTAAGTCTCGGCGAAGCGCGCTGTAAACGTAGCGAGAGTACTGACCAAAGCCGAATTCCTAGATCCACCCAGAGATTTTGGAATTCACACCTGACCTGTCGAAGCTAACTAGTGTAAAGGAATTGGAGGACTTTTATGCAAGCAAAAACGTGGTGGCTACAACTTGCCTAGGAATCGGACAGTATGTGTATACGTTGTTAGTTTCCTCCTGGGATCCACATCAAAGTGTTCTAATGAATTTGTGTGAACTTAGCACTCTTTTTACCAAACGTCGATTCGACTACTGCATCGTAGATGAGGCTTCTCAGATCACTTTGCCGGTATGCATTGGACCGTTGAGATTTGCAAACACGTTTATCTTGGTGGGAGATCATTACCAGCTGCCTCCTCTGGTCCGTAACGCTGAGGCGAAGCAGGATGGCCTGACCATATCTTTGTTTAAGCTTCTATCCGAAACACACCCAGAATCGGTCGTTTCATTAGAGCATCAATATAGAATGAACAAGGAGATCATGACCCTTTCCAACGCACTAATATACAACTACAAGCTGCGATGCGGCACGCCTAATGTAGCAACGTGGACGCTTGAGGTGCCGAACGAAGAAAATTTAAAAGAGCTGCATGATAGTAACAGCCAGAGCTGGAATGGAGAGGGCTCGTGTTCCAAGCATTGCTGGCTAAGAAAACTGATAATTCCGGAGTAATTGGGCTGAATCCTGTGTTATTACATTCTGCTCATGGTTAACCAGTATTCTTGCTCTTGTAGGTCTAGAGTATTGTTCGTCGATACTGACGAAGTCCCGGCGCCTGATTCACGACCAGGGGAGCTCATTCAAAATGACATTGAAGCACGGTTGATCCACCACGTAAGTCTCACTGGTACAGAGCATCTGGATCATCCCGATTAAATCTTGTTGAAGTTTGTTGAAGCATTGACCATATGTGGCGTACCGGAATCTGCTATTGGAATCATCTCGCCTTATCGATCCCAGTTGAAAATTATCTCACATCTGCTGCAATTGCACTCGAACGTCGAAATTCATACGATCGATAAGTATCAAGGCAGAGATAAAGACTGCATCCTCATCTCGATGGTCCGCTCCAATCCATCCCAGAATGTAAGTGGCGCGATCCGTATTGTTGGTAAGGCTGAGTCGTGTACTGACATTGATGCATTAGGTGGGGGAGTTACTACGTGACTGGAGACGTATCAATGTCGCGTTTACCAGGGCTAGGAAGAAATTGATCATCTTTGGATCCCTGTCTACTTTACGTGGAACGCACCTTTTCGATGAGTTTTTGAACCTAATGGAGACTCATAACTGGGTAAGAACGACATGATCCACGCAATGGCCAAGAAACCCGCACTAACCCGCATTTACCCCATTAGGTCTATCATCTGCCTAAAGATGCGCATAAACATCATTCTGTAAATACACCTCCTATAGATGAATCCTCACAGCTCAACACACCTTCTAAGCGTCGAAGAATCGTCAGTGTTGCCAATGCTGTGCTTAAGAAGTCTCATGTCCTAAAGGATCTGATCAATGACATTTGATAGAGCACGTGCACCTTTTCTGCATAATCTTTTGTACTATATATTAAAATAAATCAGCCTAATACTAGCCATTATTGGTGGTGGTTATGGAGAATGCTTGTATCAACAGCATCGGAACTAGATTAATAATTATTCTCGGTACTTGATTTGGAATCTAGTACTCAAGAGCCAATGGGTTGGATGAATAATGGAGCTTGGGCTGGCTCGGCAGATATCTTTGGAAATTGCCGGTGATCCGATTGATTCCAGCTGTTCCGTAATTCCAGAACCCCAAACTACCAAGCGTCTTTTTTGCTGCGTTTTTTTTCTATTAATTGTTATTTCATCCGGCCATAATCTTGGATCAATACTTGACCTGTCCGCTCTACAATTGCCATGGAGAGTTTGAGCGTTGCATTAGGTGTTCCGCTACCTACTTTGAAGCTTCTTGGGACTATTGTTCTTGCTTACCCGGTCGCGTTCCTTTATCGCTTCCTCTTTCTCCATCCTATTAACTCGCCCAAGGCTGAATCTCAGCGTAACCTGTATATAGTTCTCACCGGCCTGGGCTTATCTTTATTTTTCTCTGGCAGAGATATTATTCATTCATTCATAACCATCTCCGTCACCTGGGGTACCTGCTATGTGTTCAATAGACAAAGAGGAGTTGCCGTTATCCTTTGCTTTTTGTTCAACTTGGGCTATTTACTTGGCGGATATTACTCAAACTCCCTGGAGGTGTATGACATTACCTGGACAATGCCACAATGTATCCTTTGCCTACGAATGATTGGCATGGCTTGGGATTTCTATGATGGCCGTCAAGTACATAAAGAACGTATAACCAGTGTTACCGAATCAAACAAGAGCCAGGCTGAATCTGAGGCCAAGCCCGCTGTCCAAGTCACTAGACCTCCCTCGAAGGCACCAGTCTCCTTCACAAACACCGCCCTGGTAACTCTGCCCTCCTTCCTCGAGGTCTTGGGATATTCTTATTTCTTTGGCGCTTTCCTTATCGGGCCCCAATTCTCGTTCACATTGTACAAACGCTTTATAAACCTTGAGCATCTACCAAAGAATGGCCACTTCATCCCACATGGCTCCTACACTCGTGCGCTTCGTTGTTTGGCCGTTGGCGCTTTCTACCTTGCCATTCAACAACTCATTGGTGCACACTACCCAGTTTCTTACATGACCACCGAGGAGTTTGGAGAGCTTTCGTTCCTTCGACGATTCATTTACATGTGGATTTCTGGAAAGTTCGTATTGAACAAATATCTCGGGGTGTGGACCTTGAACGAAGGATCAGGGGCTTTGTGTGGAATCTCTTTCAACGAGTACACTGCTACCGGAACCCCTCGTTGGGATGGACTCGCTAACGTTGATTTGTTCAAGTATGAGACGGCCACTTCCCTTTCGAACATCATTGCCTCTTTCAACATGAACACCAACAATTGGAGCAAGCTGTATATCTTCAAGCGAATGAGATTCATGGGAAATAAGCACATTTCCACCTTCGCCACCCTCTTCTTCCTTGCCATCTGGCACGGGGTTCATATTGGCTATTTTGTATGTTTTGCTACTGAATTCATCGATATGATGGCCGAGCAAGCTGGTTCACGCATCATGGCCCCCTATGTCAATTGGATGTATACTACCGACGAGAAATCCGCCAAGGTTTGGGCATATCGTAAGGCTCACCAGCTGTTCACCTGGTTCCTGACCACCACCGCCCTGTACTACGCGATCATTCCCTTCGAGTTGTTGCAGCTCAAGGCATCCTTAGTTGCCTGGAAGCAGCTGTATTTCTTCGGAACCATTGCCGTTTTAGGGCTCATTGTGTTCGACATGGTTCGTGCTCAACTTACCCCCAAGAAACGCAGGGCTCAGAAAATGGAATAAACCAGACAACCATTGAATTATTAATATGGATTTATCTAATTTTAAGAACGAGTTTCAGTTATTGGGATCTATATAGATTACATAAGGATGGGCGATGTGTGGATGAAACGTCAAGTATTGGGAGCAGAATTAAGCTTCGATCATCATTCCTTGATCATCTTGATCTCTGTAGAGCTCGGTATTCCATTTACTGAACACACGCTTGTAGAGATACATGCAAACGGTGTCGTGTTGTTTCAGTGCACCGTCGAACATGCACTTCATGTAGCCATGAGTACCCAAAGACTCCTTGATGTGACCAGTGCGTCCATACTTGGTGGTAAGCTGAATGGGCTTGAACCAGTGGACATCCTCAGGATTGAGGAACATGTAGCGAATGACTGCACTACGCTTGTGGACCTTGAAGGGATAGCCAGTGAGAATGATTCTCTTGGCAATGATACGGGTTGGGTCGGAGTTGAAGAAGGATCCAGTAGCAACGATGACTGGGTCAGCTCCGGGTTGTTCCTTGTAGAAGATGGCTGGAACATTACCGAACTGAATCGGTCCATAAAGGGTGGCCACCGATGTAAGGTCTTGCTGCAAGTAACGCTCAAACTTGTGGACGTTATTGGTGCCTTTGGTGGTGTGTTGCGAATACACTGGCTGAACCTTGAATCGACGGAAGCCAAGATGAAGGATCAATGGGTCCTTGGACTTGACAGGCTCTTGATACTCGGAGTTACGATTGACAATGAAATTCAACACCGACATCTTGTGCTCGTACTGGAGAAGTCCGAAAGCTACGTTGACTCGCGAGGCGTCGTAGGTCTCGATGAATTCCTTGGGTACATTGCTCAAGTGAATGGTGATATAGCTACCGGGTTGGACAGCGCCGGTGATGGCTTGGCCTAGAACGCGAACCTTGGTTCTGGGATAGTTCTCGAATTGGAAGATTCGGGAGTAGTCAGCAGGAAGGTTCTCATAGGGGTCCCAAGGGGAAGTACGAATACTAAGCATTCCACGGTATCTTTGGAATCTGGTTCTGGCGGCAACGTCAAGTGGGGTGTCCACCTCATCAGGGAACTCGAGGTCATCCTTGGATTCCTTTTGACGTTGGATGTATTCCTGGAAGCTGCGCTCTTCCTCTTCCGCATCAATCTCGCTGTTGTCGTCCTCATCCTCGCCACCATCAGTCTCATTGGCAACATCCTCGTATTCTTCCTTGTCGCTGTCAACGTACTCGGTACCCACCATGTTACTGTCCTCCCCATCATCACTGTATTCATCCTCTGATCCGGAGTCTACAATCCAGGCAGCCTGGTATGAGGATGTACCCTTGGGCACACGTTTGGTGGGTTTCGCCTCGGCCTCGCGTTCGCTTTCCATCATTTTGATGCGCTCTTCCGCTTCGGCGAGTTCTTCTTCTGTGGGCCAGGTCTGTTCACCAGCCATTGGGTCAGGGTCCATCTCGGAAATCAAATCATCTTGGTGCTCGTCAGGCAAGTCGAGGATACCCGAGTCAACTGGGGTGTCCATCGAGTCCACCGACATAGAGTCCTGATGGGAAGAGCTATTAGGTCTTTTGGCGGCTACGATCTGTTTGATCTGGAAGTCGCCATAGTTTTGCAAGTGAACCAAGCGGTTTGCTGAGAATGGAGCTCCCCTAGCAAAGCCAGTGATTTGGAGGGTGCCAACAGTTTCGTCATCAGAATTACTTTCGAAGGTAGCTTGGTCAATTAGCATGTATGGGTGGGGTTCGCGCCAGCTGATTGATTTAGGATGTTGTGCGGAGAGCAAACGGAGGAGTGTTTGGGCCTCGGGTGCATTGTCTACGGGGTGGACCTTTTCCATCTCGGGGAAGAAGTGATTCATAAAACTAAGGAGACTCCTCTTGACATCATTTTGCTTCTTGACTGGAACTTCCTCGAGTTTTTGGCAGGTGGCGATGACCGATGGCGATCCTTGTGCTTGAATGGAGCTAAGGCAAAGTAATCCGAATTGATCCACCTCAACTTCAGAGGACAATACGAAGAGCACATAATCTGCAACCTTGGTGGCATTCAAGATGTCTGTGAGATTGCGCTTCAATTGCATGAATTGGAAAGTTTGCTTGAATCGCTCACAACTGTGGAAAATTGGTTATTCCCATGAATCGGTACTAGTCCGCTAATTCTACTTACACTAAGCTAACAGTTCCAGTGGAGGAAGGGACCTCTTTTTCGCTAGCGGTAAAAAGGTTGGCGACTACCGAGGAGGCTTCAACATCAGGTGCAAGAGGAATTACAGCCTAAAAGATTGGCCGTTAATATCCGCTAGGTGTTTTATCCCTTTAACTAGAGAACTTACCACAATCTTGGGTGCCCCATTTCTACCGTTGAAAATTCGATTGGCTTGAGTTAAGGCTGCACGTTTCTTCTGCTGCAAAAGTTTGGCAGTATTCTTGCGGTCGGCCTTCTTGGTGATGTTTTTAGCAGAATGTTTAACACCCTGGCGGTTGACTTTGCCTTTAGAGAACAGAGGTTTTAGACTTGAAGCAGCCTAGCAAACTTGAAAAATAAAGACCGCATACCTTTAGCTTGGTCTTTCAAAGACCCCTTTGAAGAGTGTCTTGACTTGAAGGGTTTGTTTTTTTGTTTGAGCGTTGCTCGATGATGGAAAGAAGCTTCCTGTGGCATTTCTCAAGAATAGTCTGACGCGGAGACTGAAAAGAAAAGTAGCTTCAAGAAACCCTGTAGTCCTCACTTAGGCCAGGTTTTTTTCGCATTTCGTGGAAATTTGGTTTTTTTTCTTTTTGTTACACTCTGCCATTCCCGACTAGTATATCCCGGAAGAGTTTGTACCTCATATCTCGAATAGGGATCGTAAGTTTGATAATAATTCGCATAACAAATCACCAACATTAGACAAAATTAGTTTCCAAGCTATGTATGGTTAACCATTAGGGGTACTATTACTAACCAATCTTCTACATAAGTCCTGGCACAAACCTTATAGAATACACAGGATTTGGCCGAGAAAACATAGAGTTAAAGTAATGATTAGCGAGGTTTATTACGTTTGGTTAATGTTAAGTCATTACAATTGATAGTGTTATTAGATACGATGGATGGTCTTGCCATCTACAAATACTTGGACAATATTGCGATCATCTCCGTTGTTGATGAACTTCTCGAAGGTGGTCTTGATATCACCATGATCAAACAAATCAATGGGGGATCCGCGGGCAATGGGGTCAATGATCAACGCGCCAAATTGCTTTCCAACCATAAAGTTGCCAAGGGTGCTCTTCATGCCTATGACATCGGCACCACCAAGGTAGAAGACCTCAGCCAGTTGGAGGTACTTGTCCTCGGGATGGTCGAAGCTGCGGGCGATGGCGGAGAAGTAGCCATGACGAATATTGTTGAGGATGGAGGGACTGTAGCCTCCAGAGACATCAGTGCCAAGGCCGACCTTCTGGCCCTCGGTCATCATTTGGCGGATCTTGGCGACGCCACTGCGAAGACTCAGGTTGGAGTTGGGACAGTGGGAGATACCGGCACCTCGCTTCTTCAGCAATTGGGTACACTACATGGGCCATGATCGAGCGATTGGTCAATAGCCCATGGGAGTCGTAGACTGAGGTGTAGTCGGGCTGGTCGGGGTGGAGCTCCTTGACCCAGGCAATCTCGTCCAGATTTTCATCGAGATGTGACTGAATAGGAACGTTGTACTTGGCAGCTCGCTTGTGCATGATGGGACAAAGCGAGGGGTAACGATGGGAGTGACACGAGAGTTCTTCTTGCCAAGGACGTACTGGATGAATGCCTCGGTGTCCTTGAGACTCTGAGCAGTGGTCTCAATGAGGTAATCGGGGGAGTTGCGATCCATGTTAACTTTCCCAACAAAGGCACGCTGGCCCCTAGCTTCCACAATGTCCGTAAGGGCCTTCGAGGCGTCCAGGTGGATGGTAGCGTAGTAGCTGGCTGCTGTGGTACCGCTTCGGATCACTCGATCCACAACCTTGCCGTATGCATCCTTGGCATAGTTGGTGTTATTGAATCGGGCCTCGCGAGGGAATGTGAATGTGTTGAGCCAGTCAAGTAGCTGCAAGTCCATGCCAGAGCCAGTGAACACATACTGGGGAGCATGGATATGGGTGTCGATCAAGCCTGGTATGAGGAACTTCTGGTTGCCAAGTGGGAACAGGCTGATGCCATGCTTGCTGGCGATTTGTCTAGCCTGGTTCTCATTGACGTTATTCTCCACTTGTACGATTTTACCACTCTTGTCAACTGCGATAACTCCGTTAGTGACGTGCTCCAGCAAGGTGGCATTGACCGGGTGGACAAAGCTGCCATAGTACATTCTGTGCAGAGATGGCACTAATGAGCGCAGTAGAGATGAGGGCTAAGGAAGAAAAGTACATGGTTTGTTTGGCTGCTGATGTGCCAGTTAGACCTTGCATGAGCTACATTTATATGTACTTGCTGGGCTGGCCAACCTCTCAATTGCTTTTGTCCAATAGTCACGTTGCGTTAAAACGATATACTGTACCCGATTACTTTTGAGGGCAAAATACTCATACGTTGGACGCTGGATACAATGGATGGTTCTGGCGAATAGCAGCCACCTGGTAATTTGTTTGTACACTAGAGCCATCCTAGTTAAGCCAGCCAAGAATGTGGGAGTGAATGATGATTAACTGGAAAAGAGACAACCTTGTAGGATTTGGCACTATAAGCGACATAAGCATGTCTGCTGATAAATCCATCTATATCGGATAATCGATGCCGCCACACGGAGATCTTGGGTTTGGCATAATTGAGAACTTGGACACAACCTGTCAGGATTGATTAGTTAGCTCGCTCACAAATGCTGGATAAACGTGACCCAATACAATATGACTTTCAATAGAGCGGTTATTCAATACCTCTGGGTGAGTTCACACACCAAGCTTCAACACCAATCAGTATGTCGCATTTCTATATGACCTAGTTGATACTACCCATCCAAGAACAGTATTGAACGTTCCGAGTAAAGTAACTGATTATATGGTCATGGTAATATTAAAATACCGGGTAAGAGATGGCTTCCCACCAACCGCTCTGCTTACAGTGTGCTTTCCTGATTATATCATGTCCACCTTTGAGAAGTTCATTAACTTTGAAGATGATTGTACTATTATGAAACCATTTACTGATGGCAGGCGCATCCATCACATCTAAACATCTAGATTACTAGGTGATCAATAATAAACCAAGCCATCTTTAACTTAGTGCATAGCTCTCTGTCTATAAAAATGTTGTAAAAATGCTGTCTGAAAGGCTAGATATGTTGTATACTGGCATCATATAAAGTACTTTGTCAATTGATTCTGAGCAACCACTTGTCTAGGTTTGGGGTATCCTATGGGCTCCTAGCAACAACTATATTCAACTTTCCATGAAACAAATCATATTTGGCTTAGTGGTGAGATGAATATTAGCACTTCTGTTGACCACTTATACTGAGGTGTTTATTATAAATGTTGCAACTGTAGTAGAGTTTTGGAGATACTGGAAGTGAATGGGAGAACAAGTTGATTATGTGGCTTCACCTAACAATTTATTGAATGTAAAAGTAGTATTTATACTTTTACAAAATATTGGCTAAATAAGCATGTAGGGTATGCTGAGGCAGGCCCCAAGAATATGCATGCAACATTTGAGACTGTCTGGACAACCTAACAAAAGTTCATGTTCTGGGTACCTGATGGTTTGGTGAAATATTCTAAGTATTTCATAACAATGAAATTGCTCAGAACTCTCTAATATTTGTAGGTCATAATCTAGATGACTAAGCTAGATTAGTATTTAGATGCAATCACAAGCTTTTATACCACTCCCACTCAACTATTAAGTCATATTGACAAGTCCTAATTGTGCTCTGCAATATTCACATTTTTGTCTAGTTAGTGGCTTGATGAATATGTCTGCAATTATTTCATTAGTAGCAAAGTAAGCTAAGTTAACAAAGTAGTTCTCTATAACTTCAAGTATGAAATGATGTCTAATATCTGCATGCTCAGTTTTAGCATGAAGAGTGGAATTCTTCTTAAGGTTCATGGGGGAGTGAAGTAGATAAGCTTGAGAGACATAATAATCTTTTATGAAGTGGGTAAAAGCAGGTGAAGGGGAGTTTTTGATAAGTGAAGTGAATCTTGAGAGCAGAGATTCCTCTAATGAGAAGATCTTGTAAACTGGAGAATCAGGAAACTCTTTAAAGGCATGGTCAGTAGGTTCTCAGAAAAACTGGTCTAAGACATTTTGAGAGAATTTTTTAGCAATACTTTTGTCAAGTACTACCTCCAGAGTGTGATGGTTGATAAATCTCATGTTAACAATCTTGGATGAATTGTAACCTTGTTGCTTGAGATACATCCTATGCTCAGATATGGGAATAAACTCTACATTGGCAAAGTAGCAGACAGCCCAGTCAGTAGCAGGAGGCAAATCAGAGGTGGTAGGAAACTTTCTTTTAGTCTAAGGAGGAGCAGCACAATGTCTTGAGGAAGCAGGGACAGACTTTTTGACAGCTTTAGAGTAGGAAGAGTAAGCAAGAGCAGATGATTCTTGGGGAGTCTTGTTGACAGGAAGAGTTGGCACAGGGACAATAGATTCTTGCAGATCAGAGAAGGCAGAAAACAGCTTTTGAACTTGTTTCTAGAGTAGAGCATTTTCAGCTTCAACAAGTGCAAGCCTTTCTTCAAGGAAAGAAATCTGAAGGGAATGGAGTGAAGGCATAAGAAATAAGAAGAAGAGGGTAGGATAGGGTGAGTGGGCAGGAAAATTAGCTAGGAGGGTTAGGGGGGAGGGAAAGTCACCAAGTTGGTGAAATCTTTAATTGAGACAAGAACTAATCTAAGCACAAATAAAGAAGCTAATTAAGAAGTCTAGAACCTCTCTAATCAGTAATCTAATTTATGTTTTGTTTCCTCTAATGTTTGTTTCTATAAGGTAGAGCTCATCAGGGGTAAATATAAAATTCAAGGGTTTTGGGGGAAGTACAAACTGTATATGTTTCTGATCAATATACTCCAAGACCGGAACCCAGCCTGGGATTAGGTGTAGTAGGAAAGATGTGTGGACTTGCAAGTAGCTCTGCCACATAGATCTTAGATGGTCCTGAGCCAGTAGTCTTGGTTTCTCAGCTTTTTGAAGTTTTGAAGCAAGCTCTGTTGCTACAGCAGAGCCAATCAGGGTGTGCCAGCAAGAAGATTTCAGGGAGGAGTTAGATTTAAGCCATTATTTGATGGAAGGGTTATGTGATTTCTGAAGTTTGACTAGGAAAGAAGCACAGAGATAGACCATTTGGATTTGGTATGGGTAGAACCCAAAAGCTCCATTAGTTGCATGGATATAGGGAGATACTGGAAGATAAGGTACCAAGGATCTGATACACTGATGGAGAAATTTATCCAGGTGGTGAAGTTCTCTGGAGGTTAGGGGTATAATGTGGAGACCAAATTCAAGTACCGGCAGTACATACTGCTTCAGAAGTATAGGGATCTTCTGAATTGGAGTGTCTGGAGTGACTACTACCAGAAGCTTTTTGAGAGCCTGTTGGGCAATATGGATCCTATTATTCAGGTGGAGCTTTGAGTAAATCACATGTTGACAAAATGGCAGACCTAGATATATTGCTGTTGGTTGTGGCAGAATGCTAGTGTTCTGTATAGTTGTAGTGCACCCAATTGGGACTGTCTTGGAAATTGAGAGTGAGAGGTTGTTGGCAGCCAAGTACTTCTCAATGATGGCAGTGTCTGTTATGGGATTAGGAGTAGCAATCTGGATATCCTCCATATAGAGAGTTAGTAGTGGATAGGGAGAGTCTGGTAAGGGGCCTTTTGGAGATAAAGGGAAGTCATGCAGAAATATCACAAATAGTAAAGGACCTAGTACAGATTCTTGGACTACTCCATTTGGAACCTCATAAGTCTCTGATGTGCAACTTGGATGCAAAGTTTTGGCTGAGTTCTCACAAAATAGAGAAGATACAAGAAAGGATATTGGCAGTGTGGTAACTGCTAATAGCTTTCTCCAAAGCAGAGCTCTGTCAACAGAGTCAAAGGCTTTAGTAATGTAAAACAGAATGGTTGGCAATGAGAACTGAAGTGAATGATCATGGATTAGCACTACACCCATATCCAAGAAGAGTTTGGGCAAGAAGCCAAACTGAGAAGGATGGAATGAATATAGTTGAGATTGCAAGGATCTTGCTATTATAAGCTCAAAGATTTTCTGGCAGGTTGGTAGGAGTGAAACTGGCTAGTAAGAACCTGGGAGTGGGTGTTTCCTTTTCCCTTTGTATAAGGGGGTTACATTTGCCTGTGACCAGGCCTTTGGGGTAGTCAATTGTTGAGCACAGATAGAGCAGAATGGGAGAAGTAAGTGACTCATTTTGGAGTAGCACACCTGGAGTAGATTATAGGTAATCAAGTCATGTCCAGGTGCAGTATTTGCAGGAAGCTTCTTTAAAATTTTCTCTAGAAGCTTGGCTGAAATCAGAATTGGCAATGTTGGACTGTTTGATATGTTACCAGTATGGTAGAAAGGAGAAGTGGGATGCACAGATGAATCAAAGAATATAGGGGCCAGTTTTGTTGTAAAAATTTGTAATTCCACCTGAATATTCACCTAAATTAGTCACTTAGATCATTACCTTCAAATCCTAGAGAATACTGACCAAATTCCTTGTTGGGATTTACTTAGTATACTTTCACAAAAATACCAGGTACCCAGAACATGAAAATTCTCAAAGTTGTCCAAACAGCCCCAAACTTTGCACACATGTTTTTGGGACCTTTCTTCACCTATTCTACGTGTTTGTAATGCCAAGACCATGTAAAAGTATAAATACTACTTTTACATTCAATAAATCATTAAGTGAAAACCACATAATCTATTTGTTCTCCCAATCACTTCCAATATCTCCAAGACTCTTACAACAGATTATGAGCCCCAAGCTGTCACTCTCTGCAATGTCTGCTACTGCTATTACTGGAATTTTTCCCTCTGCTGAAAAGTTGGATGGATCTAACTACCAAGTGTGGCAGGTGAAGATGAAGATGCTGCTACAAGAAAGAGGCCTTTGGGATATTGTCATGGGAGAAGAATGCCCTCCTAAAAACGTGGGTGAGGAAGCCTTAAAGTACCAGAGGAAAGAACAAAGTGCCTTTAACTGCATTTGCCTTAATGTCAAGGACAAATTGCTAATTCAATGCTCAAGAGCAAAAACAGCAAAGAATGCCTGGAAAGCATTGGAAGACACCTACCAGTCATGTTCAGCTGCCAAGAAAATGTATCTGAGACAAAAATTCTTTACTACAAAGATGCTGCCAGGAGAAGAAATGAAAAATCTAATTAACAGAATTACTCTGCTGGTAGATGAGATGGAATCTGTGGGTATACCAACTACTGATGAGGAAGTGATAGTTACCATCCTGAATAGCCTGACAGACAAGTTTCAGGGCCTTGTATCAGCCCTAGAGTCCAGAACTGAAGATTTGACCTTAAATTATGTATATGGAAGGCTCCTGGATGAAGAATTAAGAAAATCAAGTGCCAATAAGAAGGAAGAAGAAAATGCTTTAATAAGCAATGATAACCAACAAAGGAGGTACCCAAGACCCTACAAAGGCAACAGCAACCTGTTTTGTAACTACTGCAAAAGGAAAGGACACACATCAGACCAGTGTCTCAAAAAGAAAGATAATCAGCAAAAGAAGCCTGAATATGGAAATGCTGCAACAACTGAAGATAGACTATTCATATCTGCACTAAGTATGACCACAAACAAGGATTCTCAGACGTGGTATATTGACTCTGGAGCTTCTCAACACTTTACACACCAAAAAGAACTTTTTACCCAATATCAAGAAATTCCAATTAAGAAGGTTTTCATGGGTGACAATAGAACACTTGATGCAGTGGGAGAAGGAACTATCCAAGTAAACCTTAGAAGCAGTGAAGGAAGCCATACACTGACCATTAAGAAGTACTCTATGTACCAGAAATAGCCAAGAACCTACTCTCTGTAAGCAAGGCCACAGCAGAAGGACTCAGTTTCAGTTTTGACAATTCTGGATGCATGTTGTATCCAAGAGAAAGTGTAATAAAACTCTTGAATGGTTTAACTGAACCAAAGGGACAATTAAGTGCATAATCTTAGAATTGTCAGAGAGTGGCGGAAATATTAGCAGAAAGATTCTGATCTAATATTGGTCTTGGATATAGCTGGGTTGGCTATAAAGACAATGATATTTGTTTGCTAGGCAGGCTAGGCTTGGTGTTCTTTGGAGTGCTAGATATACTAGGCTTGGATAGAAACTAGAACGGAATTGTTGGATTCTTATTTTTGCTGAGACAGAATCATAATTTTGTTGAGACACACAGTAAACCAAAAGGTTCAGTAAACTTTATTTATACTTTTCTGATCAAGTTGAATTAGTAAGCGCCAAGGGACTGGATTGATTGAAATCAATTTGGGTGTTCATAGGTGCGTAAGATAAATGAAAATTACATCATCAATCAACTGATGTCTTGGCAACTGCACCATGGTTGGATAGATCTCAGATGACTAATCACCTGGGAAGGCTTGGCAGATAGGTTGATAACGTAATGACCATTTGAAAATAGATCAGGTGTGATAGCTAAAAATAGGGGAGGGAAAGTCACCAAGTTGGTGAAATCTTTATTTGAGTTAAGAACTAATCTAGGTACAAATAAAGAAGCCAATTAAGAGGTCTAGAACCTCTCTAATAAGTAATCTAATTTATGTTTTGTTTCATCTCTAATGTTTGTTTCAATAAAGTAAAGCTCATCAGGGGTAAATATAAAATTCAGGGGTTTTGGGGGAAGTACAAATTGTAGATGTTTCTGATCAATATAATCCAAGACTGGAACCCAGCCTGGGATTAGGTGTAGTAGGAAAGGTGTGTGGACTTGTAAGTAGCTCTGCCACATAGATCTTAGATGGTCCTGAGCCAGTAGTCTTGGTTTCTCAGCTGTTTGAAGTTTTGAAGCAAGCTCTGTTACTACAGCAGAGCCAACCAGGGTGTGCCAGCAAGAAGATTTCAGGGAGGAGTTAGATTGAAGCCATTGTTTGATGGAGGGGTTATGTGATTTCTGAAGTTTGACTAGGAAGGAAGCACGGAGATAGACCATTTGGATTTGGTATGGGTAGAAGCCAAAGGCTCCATTAGTTGCATGGATATAGGGAGATACTGGAAGATAAGGTACCAAGGATCTGATACACTGATGGAGAAATTTATCCAGGCGGTGAAGCTCTCTGGAGGTTAGGGGTATAATGTGGAGACCAAACTCAAGTACCGGCAGTACATACTGCTTCAGAAGTATAGGGATCTTTTGAATTGGAGTGTCTGGAGTGACTACTACCAGAAGCTTTTGAGAGCCTGCTGGGCAAGACGGATCCTATTATTCAGGTGGAGCTTTAAATCAATCCCATGTTGACAAAATGGCAGACCTAGATATATTGCAGTTTGTTGTGGCAGAATGCTAGTGTTCTGTATAGTTGCAGTGCATCCAATTGGGACTGTCTTAGAAATTGAGAGTGAGAGGTTGTTGGCAGCCAAGTACTTCTCAATGATGGCATTGTCTGCTATGGGATTAGGAGTAGCAATCTTGATATCATCCACATAGAGAGTTAGTAGTGGATAGGAAGAGTCTGGTGAGGGGCCTTTTGGAAATAAAGGAAAGTCATGTAGGAATATCACAAATAGTAAGGGACCTAGTACAGATCCTTGGACTACTCCATTTGGAACCTCATAAGTCTCTGATGTGCAACTTGGATGCAAAATTTTGGCTGAGTTCTCACAAAATAGAGGATGTACAAGAAGGGTCATTGGTAGTGTGGTAACTGCTAATACCTTTCTCTCAAAGCAGAGCTCTGTCCACAGAGTCAAAGGCTTTAGTAATGTCAAACAGAATGGTTGGCAATGAGAATTGAAGTGAATGATCATGGCTTAGCACTACAGCCATATCCAAGGAGAGTTTGGGCAAGAAGCCAAACTGAGAAGGATGGAATGGATATAGTTGATATTGCAAGGATCTTGCAATTATAAGCTCAAAGATTTTCCGGCAGGTTGGCAGGAGTGAAACTGGCTAGTAAGAACCTGGGAGTGAGTGTTTCCCCTTCCCTTTGTATAAGGGTATTACATTTGCCTGTGACCAGGCCTTTGGGGTAGTCAATTGTTGGGCACAGATAGAGTAGAATGGGAGAAGTAAGTGACTCATTTTGGAGTAGCACACCCGGAGTAGATTGTAGGTAATCAAGTCATGTCCAGGTGCAGTATTTGCAGGAAGCTTCTTTAAAATTTTCTCCAGAAGCTTTGCTGAAACCAGAATTGGAGATGTTGGACTGCTAGATATGTTACCAGTATGGTAGAAAGGAGGAGTGGGATGCACGGTTGAATCAAAGAATATAGGGGCCAGTTTGTCTGGTGATGGTATACTCCTTGCTTGGGGTCTCATGGCTTTATATACTCTTGATATGGAC